>JAQQSK010015416.1:0-10785 GCA_028658325.1 Potorous gilbertii
GCCAAATTCCAGAGTTCCCAGGTCAAGGAGAAAATATTGCAAGCAGCTAGAAAGAAACAATTCCAGTACTGTGGAAATACAATCAGGATAACACAAGATCTAGCAGCTTCTACATTAAGGGATCGAAGGGCATGGAATAAGGTATAAATATTACCTCATTTTTTAATCCTCACAATAACTGTGGGAGATAGTTGCTATTTTATTATTTTCACTTGGCAGATGAAATTGAAGTTAAAGTGATTTGTCCAAGGGAACAGGACTAGTGTCTGAGGCTGAATGTGAACCCTTCTTAAATCAAGCTTCAGTCCTCTATCCACTGAGTCACCTATTAAAAACTATGAGTAAGAATTACACAATATAAAATGTAAAGGGATTGGTAGAGAGAGTAGCTATATCCATAAAAATCATGGATCAACCGGTTTCAAAGCATGCAAGGCTGAAAAATCAGGGAGATGTCATAAATACAGTATGCCTGGAAATGGCCCAAAGCATGTGACTGAGTCTTTTGTGCTAGTCTGTGGATAATAGACAGACAGACACATAGAGAATCTGAACATGAATATAGTATTCTTAGGTAGATTCCAAACTGGTGGAATGATTGAATTCAAAGAGTACTATTTGATGTCAACTTAGAGGAAGTTGCTAATGTAATACCTCAAGGATCTTTCCTTGGCTGCTCCTTCTCCTCCCCTCTCCCACTTTCTGATCAACATTAATCAGTGACTTAGATGTAAGTTTGGATGTGATTTTCATTTGTTTGGATGACACAGAGCTGGGAGGTATAGCTAATTCATTAGGTTGTAGGTTAAGCACCCAAAAAGATTTTGACCCATAAGGATGGTGATAGTCTATCTGAACTTATTCCTCAGTGATTGGCAAATTCTCACCCCATCAAACCCTTATCCTGTACCAGTGAGTCTGAACTTTCAACTATCATTGTTCAAATGCCATTCTCCATCCCTGATGAAAGATCCATCCTCCACCCCAATCCCCAGTGTCCCACTCTGAGGCTACCTACTCCTTCTAGTGTGGTCTTTGGAATGCTTGCTCCATAGATAACTAAGCTATCCTCATTTGAAGTTCATTCAATGCATATTTGTCACCCAACTAAGATTCTGGGAACTGTTATCTATAGACCTCTAGGACTCTCTCCTGCCCTCAAGAAATTCAGTGGCTGGTTCAAAGTCTCTCTCCTCTTCAACTCTTGCCCTCAAACTAGGGGATGTCAATGTGCAGATTGATACACCCTCAAACATCCTACCTTCCAGTTCCTTAAATTACTCATTTCGCATGACATATTCTTCCACCCCAATTCAGCTACGCCTTATTCTGAAGTCCCCTTATCTGCTCATGATCTGTTGTCACGCCATCTCTTTATCTGTAACCCCAACCCTATTCTTAGTTCATACTGTGATCCCCAATCCCTTGACTCCTTAGTTCTTTCCTGGGCCATCACCCATGTTACTTTCAAAGGTACCATCTTTCTAGAAACCTTGGTGTCATATTTGATTCTTCACTTGTGCTCACCCACATATTTAATCTGTTGCCAAGTCTTGGGGCTGCTCCCTTCTTAAAACATCTCTCCTGTATATCCCATTCTCTACAGTTGTATACCTGAGGTGACTTCTACTAGATGACCTCTACAGTCTCTTCTAGCTCTTTCTACCGGTATAGTCCAGTAAAAAAAGGTAAGGGGAATGAAAAAGAAGTTAACAAGTAGTTATTAAGTCCTACTATGTGTTAGGCATAGTCAGCATGGCATAGTAGATAGGGTATAGAATTGGAATCAGGAAGACTTGGGTTCAGTTCTTACCTCAGACATTAACTAACTAGGTGACCCTTGGACAAGTCATTTAACATTTCTGGGCCTCAGTTGCCTCAAATGTAAAATGACAAGGATGGACTGAAAGTACCTTTCAGCTATAAATCTATGATCCCATGATGCTAATAAGTATAGCTCTACTTTAACTTAAGACCTGAATTATTCTATAAAATGACTAATCATCAGTGTATTTGTCCAAAGCACAAACACATTTGATGCATTGATCAGGCAGCTTGGTGGCAAAGTGGATAGAGTTTAGAAAGGTCCGAGTTCAAATCTGTCCTCACACTCTTACTAACTGTGTGACTTGGTGCAAGTCACTTAACCCTGTTGGCCTCAGTTTCCTCATCTGTTAAATGAGCTGGAAAAAGAAATGGAAAACCACTCCAGTGTCTTTACCAAGATAATCCAAATGGGGTCACAAAGAGGCATACATGACTAAAACACCTAAACAACAAATACCCTTCCTTTCCCTTCTACATATCTTCATCTTTTTGAAATCCAAATAATAAACAGAAAAGAAGATAAAACTTTGCCTCTTAGAAGTATAAAATTGCATTTAAAAATATTTTAGAATCATACATATTTTATTCAAATAATTTTGAGTTTCCATTTCAAACTGATTACAAATAGCTCTGTCTTCGTAGTTGTATCATATTCAAATCTATGTGGTGGAGCTCTAAAGGGAAAAAAATAAACTTATAATCTGCAAGTGTGATTTATTGGACATTTGGGGAACATAGTCCCATTAATTTGACTAATAATATTCTCATCATAGATAAATAATATTCCTGGATACTATTCTCCTTCAAATTTATTATGTTATTAGAAAACATTTTACATTTCTTACAGAGGCTACTAATGAATTAATTGTATAATTAGAGTGAAAGCCCTGCTTACTCAGGAGATAGTAATGAATCTTATTATTCTAATATAGATGATCAAAATTTAGGGTCCTCAGAAGTGTTTGGTTGTGTTTTTTGTTCAGTTGTTTCCATCATTTCTGACTCTTTGTGACCCCATTTGGGATTTTCATGGCAAAAATATGTGGGGTGGTATGACATTTCCTTCTCTAGCTCAGTTGACAGATGAGGAAAGTGAGGCAGAGTTAAGTGACTTGCCTGGTGTTACACAGTAGGTTTCTGAGGCCAAACCTGAATTCAGGTCTTCCTAACTTCAGGCCCAATGCTCTATCCACTGTGCCACCTAGCTGCCCATTTGGTTGTAGGATCATAGATTGAGATGGAAAGGACCTTTGGGGACCTCTGGTCCAACTCTCTTATTTTACGTATGAAGAAACTAAGGCTCAGAGACTTTAAAAGACTTCCCCAAGGTCATGTAAATAGAACATTGGGCCTGAAATCAGGAAGACCTGAGTCCAGATGAGGCCTCAGACACTTACTAGCTGTGTGACCTTGGGCAAGTCATTGAACTGTTTGCCTCAGTTTCCTCAATTGCAAAATAAGGATAATAAGTATTAGAGACATGATTTGAACTCAGATCCCCTGACCTCAAATCCAGGACTCTTTGCACTATACCTCAAGTCTTCTCAAATGATAATGAAAGCTCATATCTATATATTGCTTTTTAATTTATAGAATAATTTTTTTTCACAAAAACCCTGTGAGGTATGTGATAAGTATTCTTATCTTCATCTTACAGATCAGGAAATTGATACTCACAGACATGAATAACTTGTTCAAGATTGCATGATTGCACTAATTCATTTTAATGTAGCAGCATTCCTTGCAAAACTTTTTTTTTTTAGTTGAACCGAGGCTAAGTGACTTTCCAAGGTCACACAACTAAAAATAATCTGAAGTCACAGTTTTAATCCATATCTTTCCTGAGTCCCACTCCAATATTTTATCATTACACTGTACTATCTCCCACATCAGTAATCATGGTTTTTAGACTGGAAGTTTGGACTGGAACCCAGATAGATCTTCTGCCTCAAAATCAGTGCTTTTTCCATTTCTCTGCACTTTTTATAAAGTAGATGCTGAGAGCCCTAGCTACTAGTGTTTTTCCTGGACTTTGGTTTAATGATTTGAAGTATCCTTAATGTTATCCAATTTAATTTTGTTGTGAAAAGTGTCCTAGCACTTTACAACGTAAAAAGAAATGTATCAAAATGATTTCACAATCATTTGAAGGGTCATTCTACATGACAAAAGTCCTTGTTCAGATGTTTCAGTTGTGTCTGACTCTTTGTGACTTCATTGGGGGTTTTCTTGACAACGATACTGGAGCTGTTGGCCATTTCTTTCTCCAGTTCATTTTACAGATAAGGAAACTGAGGCAAATGGGGTGAAATGACATGCCCAGGGACATACAATGAATAAGTAAGTGTCTGAACTCAGGGAGAGCAGTCTCCCTGACTCCAGGCCTATGCTAGTGCCACCTAGCTGCCCCCCAAATCCTAGACTCATCAAAGCTCAAAGCTTGAAGAGATTTAGAAGTAAACCAATCTAATCCGTGCCCAAATCATGGTTCCCTTTGCCATGCCCTTGACAAGTGGTCATCCATACTTTGTTTGAAGACGCTTAGTGATAGGGAACTTAGCACCTTCTTGGAAAGTTCTGGTTATTAGGAAGTCTGTCATTATTTTGAGACAAACTTTCTATTCCTATAATTTTCTGAACAAGTTTGTATTCTAAGTTCTACACTCCAGAGACAAGCAGAACAAGTTTATTCTCTCTTTCCTATGACAAACATACAAACATATGGAAATAGATATTATGTATCTTCTAAGTCTTCTCTCTTTAGTGAGAATGTAATAATCACAAACATGAATGTAGCACTTCAAAGTTTGCAAAGCTCTTTACATGTATTAACACATGATTTTCACAACAACCCTACAAAGTAGGTGCTATAGCTATTCCCTCTTTATAGATGTGGGGAAACTGAAACTGAGAAGTTAAGCAACTAACCCAGGTTCACACAACTACTGAGTATCTGAAACAAGATTCCCACTCAAGGACTTCCTGACTTTAGCTCCTGCACTTTATCCACATTCCTTCAACTGCTATGGTATGGTGTCATTCCAAATTCTCTCACCTCATCTCCCTGCTCTGACTGAGCTCCAGGTTGTCAATGTCCTTTCTAAAATGTGTCACCCAGAACTGGATACAACCATCCCAATATGGCGCAATCAGGGCAATTATATATATAGTAGGACTATTCCTTCCCTTACTCTGGACATTATACTTTTACTAATGTATCCAAAGAAGGCATTTACTTTTTGGTTTCCTTTTTTGCTGATGATCCAAATTAAGTTGGCAGTCCCCACATACTAGGTCTTTTTTCACGTGAACTAATTTTTAGCTAGGTTAGGTAGATTTTATTTCTATCTAGATTATATGACTTTACATTTATCTTTTATAAAGTGAGAGGGTTGAACTAGAAGACTTCTGAGGTCCTTGTCCATTCTAGCTCTATGATCCCTGTTCAGATTTAACTTATTAGATTCAGCCTTTAACTTATTAGATTCAGCCTTTAAAGATCTTTCCTGAATACTAATTCTGTCATCTAATAAATCTCTTCCAGTTTTGTGTGATCTGAATATTTAATAAGCATACTACCCATACCTCCATCCAAGTCATTAAAACAATGTCGAGAACAAAAGGGCAATGGCACCAGGACCTCCCATTAGATTGACATGAATTGATTAGTAACTACTTTTTAGACTGGGGTAGTTAATCAGTTTTGAACTAACTTCTTTTCATACAAAATTATATACATCCACTTATACAAACACACATGTGTGTCTATGTGTATGTATGTATGTATATATATATATATATATATATATATATATAAAACATGTAATGTATATACCACACATAAAATATTTATATTTATTGTTACTATTGTTACCATCAGTTGTGTCTAACTATTTGTGATTCAATTTTAGATTTTTTGGCAAGGAGACTAGAATGTTTTACCTTTCCTTCTCCTGCCCATTTTATAGATGAGGAAATTGTTAAGTGATCTGCCCAGGGTCATGCTGCTAGTAAGTGTCTGAGGTTGGATTTGAACTCATAAAGCCAAGTCTCCTTGACTCCAGGTCCTACACTCTAACTACTGCACTATCTAGTTGCCCTGTGTGTGTGTGTGTGTGTGTGTGTGTGTGTGTGTGTATGACATAGATTTACATAAGTATCTTTTGTCTTTGCATCATTGTCATTTCCCAATATATTCCTCAGCCTTCCCTACTGAAAAAGGGCCAAGTCTTTTAATAAAGAATAAAAAAGAGAAAAGAAAAAGTAGATTGCAAAACTAATCAGCATATCAACTAAGTTTGACATCATAGGCAGAGTTCTATACCTGTACAAAGAAGAGAAGGAGGTGCATTATCATACTTCAGAAATAAATTTAGTCATTATAATCACATATCATTCAACTTTGAATTTTTAAATTTATATTTATATAGTATTCATTGGTCATACTGTTTTGCTGGTTCTACTTCATTTTCACGAGGAATATTTTTCTGTATTCTTCATTTTTACTGTCTCTTATGGCACATAGTAATAATGTTCCATTACAATTTTTTAGCCATTTCCCAATTAACAGGCATCCCCTTTGTTTCTAGCTCTTTATTACTACAAAAAGTGTTGCTTTATAGATCTTGTGGTATAGGGGACTTTTCCATCTTTTACCTCTCAGTGGGATATTGGTGTTTTCTCTAGATCAAAAGATATGGTCACATAATTAGTAGCATAAATCCAAATTACTTTCTGAAATGATTTAATCAATTTACAACTCCACCAATAGTGTATTCATTCACTTTTCTTTCCATTTTCTCTCCATCTTTTGTCATTTTTGCTAATTCACTGAGCATGGGATGAAACCTCCGAGCTGTGTTTATTTGCATTTCCCTAAATATTTGGCATAATTTTGATCTGGTGCAGTCTTTCATATGGTTGAGTTCATATTTTGGTTTTTTTTGGAAAACTATTTGTTCATATTCTTTGACCATTTATCCATGGGGAAATGACTTTTAGTCATATATTGATATTAGCTCTCTATAGATCTTAAATATAAAATCTTTATTGAAGATAATTGGTGCAAAGATTCCCCCTCCCATAGTTGACTGTTTCTTTTCTTATGCTAATTGCATTGATTTTATTCATGCAGTAGTCTTTCAATTTCATACAACTAAAATTATCTGTCAATTTTTTTAAAAAATGTTGTTATTTCTTCTGTTTCTTATTTGGTTAATAATTTTCCCCCTAGATTTAACTGTGAAAGATACCTGATCTGGTGCTCATTTTTTTGATTTGCTTATTGTATGACCTTGAGTATACAGGTTTCACATCCATTCTGATCTTATTGTAGTATATGGCCTAAGATGTTGATCTAAACCTGATTTCTGTCAGACTGTCTTTTAGTTTTTCTAGTTCTTTTATGTCTAACAGGGAGTTTTACCTGAAGTATTTTATACACTTGACTTTACTGAAGTCTAGATCACTACATTTAATAAATTTTTTCTTCTTTATCTAGTTGTTCACTGATCTAATTCTTTTTTATTATTAATTTTTTGTTTTTAGTTTTCAACATTCATTTCCACAAGATTTTGAGTTCCAGATTTTCTCCCCATCTCTCCCTGCCTCACCCTGAAACACGGTGCATTCTGATTACCTCTTCCCCCAATCTGCTCTCCCTTCTATCATACTCCTCCCTTCCCTTGTCCCCATCTTCTCTCTTTTCTTGTAGGGCAAGATAGATTTCTATACACCATTATTTGTATTTCTTATTTCCCAGTTGTATGGAAAAACAATTCTCAGCACTCATTCCTTAAATTTTGAGTTCCAGCTTCTCTCCTTTCTTCACTCTCCACCCATCCACACTGAGAAGGCAAGCAATTCAATATAGGTTATAAATGTGCAGTTTTGCTAAACACTTTCATAATAATCACGTTGTGAAAGACTAATTATATTTCCCTCTATCCTATCTATCTTGCCCCCTATTTATTCTGTTCTCTCTTTAGACCTTGTCTCTCCCCTAAAGTGATTACTTCTTATTACTCCCTCCTCCCATTTGCCTTCCCTTCTATCAACCTGCCACCCCACTTATCCCCTTCTTCCCGACTTTCCTGTAGTGTAAGATAGATTCTCATATCATATTGAGTGTGCATGTTATTCTCTCAAGCCAAATGTGAAGCAAGTAAGCTTCACATTTTCCCTCTCACCTCTCCCCTTTTCCCCTCCATTGAAAAAGCTTTTTCTTGCCTCTTTTATGAAAGATAATTTGCCTCATTCTATTTCTCCCTTTCTCCTCCCAATATATTCCTCTCTCATATCTTAATTTTATTTTTTTAGATATCATCCCTTCCTATTCAACTCACCCTGTGCCCTCCGTCCTCTCTCTCTCTCTCTCTCTCTGTATATATATGTATATATATTTGTATATATATGTACACACACACACACACACACATATGTAAACTCTCCAACTACCCAAATACTGAGAAAATTTTCAAGAGTTACAGAAATTACCTTTCTATATAGGAGTGTAAACAGTTCAATTTTAATAAGTCCCTCATGATTTCTCTTTCCTGTTTACCTTTTCATGCTTCTCTTGATTCTTGTGTTTGAAAGTCAAATTTTCTATTCAGCTCTGGTGAATGCTTGAAAGTCCTCTATTTCATTGAATGATCATTTTTTACCCTGAACTGTTGTACTCAGTTTTGCTGGGTAAGTGATTCTTGGTTTTAATCCTAGTTCCTTTGACTTCTGGAATGTCATATTCCAAGCCCTTTGATCCTTTAATGTAGAAGCTGCTAAATCTTGTGTTATCCTAATTGTATTTCCACAATACTCAAATTGTTTCTTTCTGGCTGCTTACAATATTTTCTCTTTGACCTGAGAAATCTGGAATTTGGCTACAACATCCCTAGGAGTTTTTCTTTTCAGATCTCTTTCTGAAGGTGCAAGTGGATTCTTTCAGTATTTATTTTACCCTCTGGTTCTAGAATGTCAGGGCACTTTTCCTTGATAATTTCATGAAAGATGATGTCTAGGCTCTTTTTTTTTGATCATAGCTTTCAGGTAGTTCCACAATTTTTAAATTGTCTCTCCTGGAACTATTTTCCAAGTCAGTTGTTTTTCCAATGAGATATTTCACATTGTCTTCTATTTTTTTCATTCTTTTGGTTTTGCTTTGTAATTTCTTGGTTTCTCACAAAGTCATCAACTTGCATCTACTCCATTCTAATTTTTAAAGAACTATTTTCTTCAGTGAGCTTTTGAACCTCCTTTTCCATTTTGCTAATTCTGCTTTTTAAAGCATTCTTCTCCTTGTTGGCTTTTTAGACCTCTTTTGTCAATTGAGTTAACATATTTTTTAAAGGTATTCTTTTCTTCAGCATTTTCTTGTGTTTCCTTTGGCAAGCTGTTGACTTGCTTTTCATGATTTTCTTGCATAACTCTCATTTTTCTTCCCAATTTTTCCACCACCTCTCTTACTCGATTTTCAAAATCCTTTTTCAGCTCTTCAATGGCCTGAGATCATTGCATATTTATTTTAGAGGTTTTTGGATGCAGAAGCCTTTACTTTTAGGTCTTCCTCAGATGGTATGAATTGTTCTTCCCCATCCAAAAGGATGGAAGAAAATACTTGTTCACCAAGAAAGTAACCTTTTATAGTCTTATTTCCCCCCCCCCCCTTTTTTGGGCATTTGTGTTCTTTATCAAGAGGATATATACTCTGGGGACCAGCATATTCTCAGTTCCTCCAAGGTGGCACAATCAAGGGAGGGGAGTTTATTCCTTTCTTGGCCTGCACTCTGGTCTGGGAGCTACCAAAGCTTTTCTTCTTGGGATCTGTAAGTACAATTCCTTTTCCAGAGCCTCCACCAGGTCTACCACACCAGCACTCTTCCTCACCCCAGGACCACCACTCAGGGCTGAGACCCAGATCAGTAGCTCAATTCCCTCAGGGGCTTTAGGCTGAGGGTTCCCAAAATGGACACTACTGATGCTGCCAGGGCTAGGGGAGGACCCTGCTCCCTTCTCAACCAGGTGAAAGCACTTTCTCACTGACCTTTGAAGCTGCCTTTGGCATTTGTGGATTGAGGGATCTGGGAACTGCAGCTGCTGCCAGGGATTCTGCCCCTGAGGCCTGCTCCCATCCTGTTTCTGTTGGTGCCACATGGCCAACACTGAACTGCTCTCAACTCTGTGACCCATGTGATAGATCTTTCCTGTCGGACTTCCAGGTCGCCTTGGGATAGAAATCTCTTTCACTCTGTCGTTTTGTGGCTTCTGATGCTCTAGAATTTATTCAGTCATTTTTTGCAAATATTTTATGGGCTGTGGGGGAAGAGCTAGAGAGGTGCATCTTTCTACTCCACCTTCTTGGCTCTGCCCCACTGATCTAATTTTCTAATCAGCACCAAAAATATTCAAATTGTTATTGCTTTGTAGGATAATTTGGGATCTGGAGGTGTTTGTTCTTTCTCTTAACTACTTTCCCCCTATTCCCTCTAGATATTACATAGATCCTTTATTTGTCCAATGTATTTTTTAAAGCTAGCTCTATAAATTATAATCTTGGCAGTCTGATTAGTATAGCATTAAATATGTATAATTATTTCAGTGATATCATTTTATTATATTAGCATGATTCACCCATGAGGATTGAATATGTATCCAGTTATTGACCACTATTTATAGTTATTTTGAATGGGACTTCCATTTCTGTAACTTCTCCTTGGATTTTTGATTGTTATATAGAAATGGTATTGATTTTGGGGGGGGTTTATTTTATATCATGCTAATTTACTGAAACATCTCAATTTCATTACCAAATCTTTTTTTTTTAAATAAATTTATTTAATTTTTTACATTCATTTTCACAAGATTTTAGGTTCCAAAATTTTCTCCCCATTTGTTCCCTCCTCCCTCCCCCATACATTGGACATTCTAATTACCCATATCACCAATCTGCCCTCTCTTCTA
>JAQQSK010015417.1:0-10785 GCA_028658325.1 Potorous gilbertii
ATTTCAGAGGCAGAATTTGAAGTGAGTTTCTCTTAATTTTAAGATTAATGCTCTTGCCAGGACAAAATCTAACATCTATTGAAACAAGATATAGAAATGTTTCCAAATAAAAGACAATTTCAGTTAATAAATAATTTTTGGAAGAGGATTATAATATAATGGAAACAAAAATATCTATTTAAGAAATTGCCTAAAATGTCCTTGGCAAAATTTTTATTTCCAAAATATATGTGTGTGAACACATACACATAAATATATAAGCATGTATGCATATATGCAATACTATATCATGTTGTCCCAAAACCGAATATTATCAATAACATTAATAATTATAACTTCTTAAATTTTATAGTATCTCTTATTTGAAAGGGACTATGATAAATGCTTTACAAATACTGTCTCAGTTATGCCTGACACCAAACCTCAAAGGAAGGTATTATTACTTTACTTATTTTCTAGATGAAGAGACCGAAGCAAATAGACAGTATGTGATCCATCCAGTTGTACAGAGATTAATTAATGAGGTCAAATTTGAGCTTAGGTCTTCCTGATTTCTGGTCCAGTGTTTTGCTCACTATGTGATCAAACTTCTTCTAGACATTATCCTTATGCCCCAGTAGTTAATGGACCAAATTGATACTCCCGAAGTTTTCCTTAAAAAAATATTCATTTAACAGAAAAATATAAATTAACATAATTTTCTCTTTTGAAATCATAACCAACTAATTGATTAAATGAGAAATACATTGAAAAAGGGCTTGAGAATTTTAGATCTATTAGTTACTACCATAAATGATAGGAACTTAATTTTTCTGTTCAGTATGCTGAGGAAAATTAAGCACCCCTGATGTTTTGAACCAAATTTTCTTCTCCGTATTTCCTCACTGCCAAAGACAGAATTGAATAGATTCACCCCACCATAAGCCATGACCATCAGATCTGGCCATGCACACCTGTACAATCATAATGCATGAGAGAAAGAGGCAGTCTTAATACAATTCACACTTTTCACAACATACCCAGCGAACTGATTACATGAAACAAAAAAAAATTCATCGTTGTAGTAAGTATTGGACTTCAAGCAAGAAACAAGAATAATGAAACCCATATGGTGCAGTTAATTGGTGCAGGATTCTAAAAATACATGTGGAATTTTTCAAGAAAAATCACTACATTATTTAATCCCTTTACATCAGCAGTTGGATTACTCTAACATATATTGCAAGGAGGACAATGACAGCAAGAAAGACTCCCACAGGTCTCAAACTATTCAGAACTCTGTGCAAGCAAAAAACTTAAAAATCTGGAATGATAATGAGGAAGAGTCAGTGTATAATTAAACACAAAAATAATTAAATATCTTGGTATAAGGATATGAGAAAGGAAAGAGATTTAAAAAAAAACCTTTTCAAGAGTTGAAATCAAAGGAAGATGAACTATATTTTACCACTCAATAAATTGTGGGATTTGTCAGACAAACTTTGTTTTACTGACCTCCGTTCATTGTTTTTTAATACTAGATTAAGGAGAGAGGAGTCAAGACGGCAGAGTGGAAAGATACACACATGCTAGCCCCTAATCCACAGCCCATAAAATACCTGTAAAGAAGAACTCCCAACAAATTCTGAAGCAGCAGAAGCCACATAACAACGGAATGGAGATTTCTGTTCCAGGGAGACCTGAAAAACTGACACGAAAGGTCCTTCACGCACCTGACACAGAGCAAAGTACAGCCCTGCCTTGGCCACGCAGTACCGAGGGAAACAGATCTGAGCAGGTTTCAGGGACAGAATATCCAGCAGCTGCGCAGGTACCTCCACCCACAGGCGCCAAAGGTCAGTGAGAGGAACGTTTCAGCTTGCCCAGAGAGGAGTGTGGTGTCTCCATAACTCGGGCCCCCTCGAGAGGCAGGAGCATGGGCGGCAGCAGACAGAGGCACACAAAGCATGCAGGAGCTTGGATCCATTGTGAAGGTCTCTGCATAAACCCCCTGAGGGATCTAAGTACCTTGTGTTGGCCCTGCACCGACCTGAGCACTTGAACATAATCTCAAACTGAATTAACAGCCCTAACCCCGTCGAAAGCCTTGAGACCGGGGAGTAGCATTTGAATCTCAGCCCCCAAGCTAGTTGGGTAGATCTGGAGGTGAGGCAGGTGGGGAAAGGAGACTCAGAAATCAAGTGACTGGTTGGGAAAATACCTAGAAAAGGGAAAAAATAAGACCATAGAAGGTTACTTTCTTGGTGAACAGATATTTCCTCCCATCCTTTTAGATGAGGAAGAACAATGCTTTACATCAGGGAAAGACATAGATGTCAAGGCTTCTGCATCCCAAAAATCCAAAATAAATATTCAATGTGCTCAGGCCATGGAAGAGTTCAAAAAGGATTTTGAAAATCAAGCGAGAGAGGTGGAGGAAAAACTGGGAAGAGAAATGAGAGAGTTGCAAGAAAAAGATGAAAAGCAGGTCACAGCTTGCTAATGGAGATGCAAAAAAAATGCTGAAGAAAATAACATCTCGAAAAATAGGCTAATTCAACTGGCAAAAGAGGTTCAAAAAGCTAATGAGGAGAAGAATGCTTTCAAAAGCAGAATTAGCCAAATGGAAAAGGAGGTTCTAAAGCTCACTGAAGAAAACAGTTCTTTCAAAATTAGAATGCAACAGACAGAGGCTAAGGACTTTCTGAAAAACTAAGAAATCACAAACCAAAGCCAAAAGAATGAAAAAATGGAAAATCATATGAAATATCACATTGGAAAAACAACTGATCTGGAAAATAGGCCCAAGAGAGACAATTTAAAAAGTATGGGACTACCTGAAAGCCACGATCAAAGAAAGAGTCTAGATATCATCTTTGATGAAATTATCAAGGAAAACTGCCCTGATATTCTAGAACCAGAGGGCAAAATAAATATTCAAGGAATCCACCAATCACCGCCTGAAAGAGATTCAAAAAGAGAAACTCCTAGGAACATTGTGGCCAAATTCCAGAGTTCCCAGGTTAAGGAGAATACACTGCAAGCAGCTAGAAAGAAACAATTCCAGTATTGTGGAAATACAATCAGGATAACACAAGATCTAGCAATTTCTACATTAAGGGATCCAAGTGTGTAGAATATGATGTTCCAGAAGTCAAAGGAACTAGGACTAAAACCAAGAATCACCTACCCAGCAAAACTGAGTATAATACTTCAGGGGAAAACTGGTCTTTCAACGACATAGAGGACTTTCAAGCATTCTTGATGAAAAGACAGGAGCTGAAAAGATAATTTGTCCTTGAAACACAAGAATCAAGAGAAGCATGAAAGAGTAAACAGCAAAGAGGAGTCATAAGGGACTTACCAAAGTGGAACTGTTTACATTCCTACAAGGAAAGACAACATTTGTAACTCTTGAAACTTTTTAGTATCTGGGTACTCGGTGGGATTTTACACACACACACACACACACACACACACACACACACACACACACACACGCACGCACACTCGCACGCACACAAGCACAGAGTGAATTGAATAGGAAGTGATAATATTTTTAAAAAATGGAGGCAAGCGGTGAGAGAAAAATGTATTGGAAGGAGAGAGGGAGAAATGGAATAGGGCAAATTATCCCTCATAAAAGAGGCAGGCAGGAGATTTTTAGCGGAGGGAAAAAGAGGGAAGTTGAGGGAAAAAGCATGAAGTTTACTCTCATCACATTCGACTAAAGGAAGGAATAAAATTCACACTCATTTTGGTATGAAAACCTATCTTCCAATACAGGAAAGTGGGTGAGAAGGAGATAATCAGGGTCGGGAGGATGATGGAAGGGAGGGCAATGGGAGGAGGGAGCAACTTGAAGTCAACGCTCGGGGAGGGACAGGATCAAAAGAGAGAATAGAACAATGGATAGCATGGATAGCATGGAGAGGCTAGCATGCAGGGAAATATAGTTTGTCTTACACAACATGAGAATTATGGAAGTCATTTGCAAAACTGCACAGATATGACCCATATTTAATTGCTTTCCTTCCCAAAGGGAATGGGTGGGGAGGAAGGGATGAAGAGAAGTTCGATCTCAAAGTTTTAGGAGCAACTGTCGAGTACTGATCTTCCTACTAGGAAATAAAAAATAGACGTAATGGGGTATAGAATGTTATCTGGCCCTACAGGAAAGAGGGAAGATGTGGATAAGGGAAGGCAGGGATGTTAGAAGAGATGGCAGATTGGTGATAGGTAAAATTGAAATGCTTGGGGTTTGGGGGTGGGGGAGGGGACAAATGAAAAGAAAATTTGGAACTCAAAATTTTGTGAAAATGAATGTTAAAAGTTAAATAAATAAATTTAGTTCAAAAATAAAAAAGAACACTAGATTATTAATTGCAGGGACAAGGGTGTGAATCTGAACTCTGCTTTTCCTTCTCTTTTTGATCCTGGGTGAATTATTTCTCCTTTGTTTAAAATGAGATATTGTAGTAAGTTATATTCCTTGTTCTGCACCTCAAATAAGAGTTGCAAATATTCATATTGGTTGGATAGGCAAACAACCAAAATAAATCCATGTGATAACAATGGAGGAACACTGAGTCTTATTATCAGTCCATATAATGTTTTTATTTTTAAATTTAGAACATTTATTTTCTTTTCTTTCTTTTACTGATTTTATGCTCACAGATACTTGATTTGGAAATTACTCTCACATCAGTTACCAGTTGTTTTCTGTCTGCTAAAATATAGTCAGTTTCATGTCTTGTGATATTTGTCATGCCAAGGTTTTCTATTTCTTTATTTTATTTTATTTTTTTCAAGTGCTCTACAATCACTACCATGTAACTTATATTTATTTCCCTCCTTAGTTCTCCTTTCCCCTCTAACTCCGCCATCCCTCCCTGAGATGGCATACAATTTTACATGGATTCTACATATATATTCCTGTTAAAAACATTTTCACCAAAATCATGTAGCAAAGAAGAATTAAAATGAATGTAAAAAGTCGTAATACAAACCACAACTTGTCAACAAAGGAAATGATCTGCTACATTCTACGATTGAATTCTATAGTTCTTTCTCTGGATGTGGAAGACATTTTACTTTAAGAGACCAGTGTGATTTTTTTAAGTCTTTGCATTGCAATGAAGTTCTAAGTGTAACAGAAGAAATCCTAGCACACTGAGATTGCTTCTGTGTAAAAAGTTCTTGTTCTACTCCTTTCCCTCAGCATCAGATCATATGAGCATTTTCAGGCCTCTCTTCTGTCTTCTTGTTCATCATTTCTAACAGCACAAGAATATTCCATTAAATTGATATATCAAAATTTATTCTGCCATTCCTCAGTTGATTAGCATCCCCTTCATTTCCAGTTTTTTGTCTACCACAAAGAGTGCTGCTATAAATACTTTTGGAC
Organism: Potorous gilbertii; assembly: GCA_028658325.1. Lineage (NCBI taxonomy): Eukaryota > Metazoa > Chordata > Mammalia > Diprotodontia > Potoroidae > Potorous > Potorous gilbertii. The sequence continues at coordinate 5,387 of JAQQSK010015417.1, forward strand.
ATGTGGGACCCTTTCCCATTTTTATGATCTCTTGGGGATATAGTTCTAGAAGCAGTATGGCTGGTATGTGCATTTTTGTATATCCTTGGTCATAGTACTAAATTGCTCTCCAGAATGTTTGAATCAACCCACAGCTCCATGAACAATGCATCAGTGTTCCAACTTTCCCACATCTTCTCCAACATTTATCATCTTCCTGTTTCGTTGTCTTAGCCAATGTAATAGTTGTGATGTATCTCAGAGTTGTTTTGATTTGCATTTCTCCAATCTATAGTGATTTAGAGCGTTTTTTCATAGGATCATAGATATTTTTAATTGCTTCCTCTGAAGACCGACTGTTCACATCCTTTCAGCATTTCCCAATTGGGGAATAACTTGTATTGTTAGACATTTCACATATCTCTCTATCTGTTTTAGAAATGAGACATTTATCAGACACTAGTTGCAAAAATTCTTTCCCAGCTTTCTGCTTCCCTCCCATTCCTGCTTTCATTGTGTTTGGTTGTGCAAAATCTTTTCAGTTTAGTGTAATCAAAATTATCCATTTTACACTTCATAATGATTTCTATCTCTTTTTTAGTCAAAAGTTCTTCCCTTCTTCATAAATCTGATAAATACACTAATCCTTGCTCTACTAATATGTTTATTTTATCAATCTTTATACCTAGATCACCAAGGCATTTGCACTTTATTCCATTGTACAGTGTCAGATATTGGTGTATGCCTAGTTTCTGCCACACTGCTTTCCAGTTTTCCAAGTAATTTTTGTTGTATAGTGAGTTTTTATCCCAGAAGCTGTGGTCCTTTGGGTTTTTAAACAATAGATAGTTCTATTCATTGATTACTGTGCCTTGAGTACCTAGTTTATTCCACTGGCCAACCTTCCTGTTTCTCAGTCAGTGTGAAGTGATTTTGATAATTTCTGCTTTAAAATACAATCTGAGATCCAGTAAAGTTAGGCCACATTTCCTAGCATTTCTTTTCATTGGTTTCCTTGATATGCTGGAACTTTTCTTTCTTCCATTTGAATATTGACATTAATTTTTCTACCTTTAGAAAATAACAGTCTGATAGAATGATTGGTAAGGCATTGAACAAGTAAATTAATTTGTCATTTTTATTAAATTACTTCAGCTTACCCATGAGCAACTAATGGTTTTCCAATGACTTAGATCTGACTTCATTTTTGTAGAAAGGGTCTTACAATTGTGTTCATATAGTCACTGGGTTTGTTTTGACAGGTAGATTCCCAAATATTTTGTAGTGTCTGCCATAACTTTAAATGAGGTTTCTGTTTCTATCTCTTGCTGTTGGGTTTTGTTAGCAACATATAGAAATGCAGAAGATTTGTGTGAGTTTACTTTGTAACCTGCATCATTTGCAGAGGTGTTTATTATTTCAAGTAAAGTTTTACTTGATTCTCTGGAATTCTCTAAGTATATTATCATATCATCTGCAAAGAGGGACAAATTAGTTTCTTCTTTGCCTATTCTAAATCCTTCAATTTCTTCTTTCATCTTCTATTGCTACAGTTAACATATCTAGTAGCATACTGAAAAACAGTGACGATAATGGGCATCCTTGTTCCACCCCAATCTTACTGGAAATGCATCTTGCTTATCTCCATTGCATGTAATGCTTCTGAAAGTTTTATGTAGATACTGCTTATTAATTTAAGGAACGTTACATTTATTCATATGCTCTCCAGAGTTTTTAACAGGAATGGGTGTTGTATTTTGTCAAAAGCTTTCTCTGCATCTACTGAGATAATCATGTATTTTCATTAGTTTTGTTGCTAATATGACCGACAATACTAATAGTGTTCCTGATATTTTTAATTGCATTATGACCTGAGAAGGATTCATTGACTCTCTCTGCCTTACTGCACTGGGTTGTGAGTTTTATATGCCCTAGTACATAGCCAATTTTTGTACATGTGTCATGTATCCCCGAAAAAAGGTATGTTCTTTTCTATCCCCATTCAGTTTTCTCCAGAGATCCATCATATCTAACTTACCCAGAACTTTATTCACCTCCTTAACTTCTTTTAATTTATTCTAAGTTTGGAAGTATCAAGTTCAGAGAGGGCAAGGTTGAGATCCCACATTTGTATAATTTTGCTCTATTTTTCTTCCTGTAACTCCCTTAACTTCTCCTCAAAGGATTTGAAAGCTATACAACTTGGAGCACGTATGTTTAGTAGTAACATTGCTTCGTTGTTTATGGTGCCTTTTAGCAGGGTATAGTTTCGTTACTAATCTCTGTTGATTATATCTATTTCTGCTTTTGCTTTGTCTGAGATTAGGATTGCTACCCCTGAATTTTTACATCACCTGATGCACAGTATATTCTGTGTCTACCTTTTGCCTTCATTCTGTGTGTATGCTCCCTGTTTCAAATGTGTTTCTTGTAAACCACAGATTGTTGGATTGCGGTTTCTAATACATTCTGCTATCCATCTCTGCTTTATGGGAGAGTTCATCCCATTCCCATTCACTGTTATGGTTAGTATCTGTGTCTGTCCGTCCATCATCTTTCCCACCATTTGTAATTTTATTTCTCCCTTCTCTCTTCCCCTCCACGATAGACTTTTAATTTTTGACCACCACTTCCTCCAGTTTTCCCTTCCATTTTTTGACTTCCTCCTTTTTACTCTGCTTTGCCCTTACAATTTTTTCCTTCCCTTGTAGATGTCCCTACCCCTTCTTTCCCCTTTGCCTTCTTTTGCCTACACATTTATGTACTTAAGTTTGTTGTTCTGTCCTTGACTCATATCAGGTGAGAGTACCTCTCAGACAATGCTCATCTCCCTTCCCTCATGCCCTCTACTATAATATATCTTTGTACTTTTTCTTCTGACATGATTTACCATTTTCTCCTAGATCTATTTCACATCCCCTGTTACAATACCTTTGCATCCTGAAATCACGTTTTTATCACCACATTATTTACTTTATACATGTTCCCTCTATCTATGTATACCCCTTTTATATTTCATAACTGATAAACAATTCACAAGGTTTAAAAGTATCATCTTCCCTTGTAGGGTGGTAAACAGTTTCCTCACATTAAGCAACAAGTTTTTCTTTTCCTGCTGTTTACTTTTTCATGCCTCTCTTGAGACGTGCATTTGAAGACCAAATTTTCTGTTGAATTTTGGCCTTTTTGTCAGGAATAAATGGAAATCCCTTATTTCACTGAATGTCCACTTCTTGCCTGAAATGTTATGCTTAATTTTGCTGACTAATTGATACTTGGTTGTAGTTCCAACTCCTTTGCCTTATGAAGTATAATACTCCAATTCCTTCAGTTTTTAATGTGGAAGCTTCAAGGTCCTGTGTGATCCTGACTGTAAGTCTACGATATTTGAATAGTTTATTTCTGTCTGTCTGCAGTGTTTTCTCCTTCACTTGATAATTCTGTAATTTGGCAACAATATTTCTTTGTGCTTTTATTTTAGGACCCATTTTTGTAGGAGAAGGGTGTATTCTTTTGATGATTATTTTGCCCTCTGGATCTAGGACCTCTGGGCAGTTTTCCTTGATGATTTCTTGGAAGATATTAAAGATATTTCACCATGGATTTCTGGTAGGCCAGGAATGCTTAGCTTTTCTCTCCTGAATCTATTTTCCAGGTCAATTGTTTTTCAGGTAAGATATTTTACACTTTCTTCTATCTTTTCATTCTTTAGATTTTATTTGACTGATTTTTTATGTTTTACATTCATTAGCTTCTACTTGCCCAATTATAATTTTTATCAAATTGTTTTCTTCAGTTAACTTTTGTGTCTCCTTTTCCATCTCTTCAATTATTCCTTTGAAGTAATCATTTCTTCCAGTTAGTTTTGTTCCTTTTTCATTTGTCCATTATTCTCAGTTAGGTTTTGTTCTTCATTTTCCATTTGTTGATTTTTCCTTTTTAAACGGCTGTTCTCTTCAATGAACTCTTTTTTTCATACTTTCAAAATATTAGGCAGTTTTTCCTCTATTTCCTTCTTCAGCTCGTCAATGGTAACTTCTTTGGTATTCGCGTTGTGGTCCTTATTCTCGTCAAATATTCTATTGTCTTTTAATCCTGCTTTGCTTTTTACTCATGATGATGATGCTTTGTATATTGTGACCTCTGATTCTTTCAGCTACAGGCTAAAGACCCTATTTCTGAACTTGTTGGTGTAAGAAAGCAGAGGCCAGGTGAAATATTTTTGTGTTTCCCTGGATTATCCCTGGACCTAGCTTGTTAAGTGTGAGGGAGGGAGGGTGTGGTCATGGGAGATCTCTTCAGCTGAGATAGATCAAAGTCAAGCTCAGTGGTTGGTGATCCTGGCTGCCCTAGCACCTTCTTGTTTTCCCTGTAGTGCTGAGGCATGCCTGGGTTCCTGGTGTTGGTGGTAGGGAGACTCAACTCTTATGGAATTTGGGATATCCTCCTCGTTCCCTGAGATGGGACTGTTGGAGACAGCTCTGGTCCTCTGCCACAGGAAAAGGAATACTCCTTAGTGATTTTCCTAGCCTCACGTGTTATGAGATATTTGCCTCTTTTACTGATCCCACTGTTCCAGTATTTCTCTGGGGAAATATTTTATGGTTCTTTCAAGGTCAACAAGGGAAGGAGGAGAGAGTATTTACCAATCACTCCAGCATTTTGGCTCCTGGAAGTATGAGTAGGTGACTTACAGACATTTAACCTGAGGGCTGGTAATCTCAGGAGAAACTGTTGCAGATACCTGGGGCTCTTCAGCTCTCATACTCTTGGTTCCCCTGGACTCCTGTCCTGTGGTGTTTTACTCAAGATTCCACCTTGTTGCCACTGCTTTTGACTGCCCCGGGGCTTTCCTGCTTGGCCCTGTTGAGGGGGAGATGTGGTGCACTCGAAACTGTGTGCTCCTCCTCCCCTGTTGCACAGATCCTTCTCATCGGCCTTCCAATCTGTCTTGAACTGTGAATGTGTCACAGTCTATGTCCTATGGGATTCTACACCTCCAAAATTTGGTCAGATTCTCTTCTTAGAGATATGTCAACGAGTTTTTCTAAGAACTTAGATGAGTAATTGCTCTCCTTCTTCCATCTTGGCTGTGCCCAGTCAATGTTTTAACTTCCTCTGGGTCTTACCATTGCACTGTACAAAATATATTTAAATATGGTTCATCATCTATCTCCATATACAATCTATTGTCTACTAAACTGTGTGGTCTTCTGGGCTGGACATTTTTAAATATACAGTAAGAAAAAATATTGTAAACTGAAATATTGGAACTGAAATACAAAAAGAGTATCATATGCACAGCACAGTCAGTGAACAGTGAGATAGGTGAAAATATATAGCAATAAATTTCCATTTCAAGGAAGCCTATGTGATATATACTGTATGTTGTTTTGAGAGCTTTCTTTTTTCACTACTTC
>JAQQSK010015418.1:0-10784 GCA_028658325.1 Potorous gilbertii
CACCATTCATATATGGAATCATGCAACACATGGTTTCATGTGTTACAACAAATGGAGAAGTTTTGAATGCTGTGGATAAGTTCACTTACCTTGGTAGTGTAATTTCCAGGGATGCACACATTAACAAAACTAGCTCAGTGTTTGGGAGACTCTGAAGAAAAGTTTGGGAGAGAAGAGGTATTAGACTGACTACCAAACTGAAGGTCTACAAAGTTGCTGTGCTGACCTCATCCTTATAAGCTTGTGAAACATGGACAATCTACCAGCGCCATGCCCTGAAACTGAACTGTTTCCATTTGAACTGTCTTAGGAAGATTCTGAGGATCACCTGGCATGATAAGTACCAGATACTGAAGTCCTTGCTTGAACTGAATTGCCAAACATTCAAACTATGCTTCAGTGAGCACAACTATGATGAGCTGGCCACATTGTTTGAATGCAAACTGTATGTTTGTCAAAAAGCAAACATTTTATTTTATTTTATGGAGAATTCACATGGGGCAGGTAATCACATGGTGGTCAGAAGAAATGATACAAGGACGCTCTTAAGGTCTCTCTCAAGAGCTTTGGATTTGACTGTGCAACATGGGAGACACTGGCACAGGGCTGCTCAGCATGGCATGCCCACATAAGAAAAAGGTGCTGTGCTCTATGAGCAAAGAAGAATTGAGACAGTACAAAGTAAACGTAGGATGCACAAATTTGGAGTATACACCCCAAATATTCACATGGACTATCTGTGCCCAACCTGTGGTAAAGCATTCTGAGCTCACATTGGTTTGATCAGACACAGTCGGACACACTGAAATTCACTTTATCGTGGTGATGTCAAGAACAAAGGACAATGACCAACCAACCAGAATATTAAGTGTGCAATAGTATTATGCAAAAAAATTAATAATTTCTTGCTGAAAATTGCTAACCATCACCTGAGCCTTCAGTGAGTCACAAATTTTTTGCTAGTGGAGGGTCTTGCCTCAATGTGATATTTTCTGACTGATCAGCATGGTGGTTGCGAAGGTTTCGACAAAACAAAGTTTGCCGCATCAACTGAGTCTTCCTTTCAGTTGAACACTAAAAGGCCATTGTAGGGTTATCAACTGGTCTAATCTCAATGTTGTTTTGTCTCAGGGAATAGGGGTCTGAGGAAAAAGAGAGAGACAGGGGAATGGACAGTTGGTGGAGCAGTCAGAACACACACAACATTCTTAAGTTCTTAGTCTTATATAGGCCTGGTTCATGACGTCTGAAAACAATTATAATAGTAACATCAAAGATCACTGATCACAGATCACCATAACAGATAGAATAATGATGAAAGAGTGTGAAATATTGAGAGAACTGACTATGACACAGAGCCCATATCATTGGAAAAATGCCACCAATAGACGTGCTTGACGCAGAGTCACAAACCTTCAATAAATATGTAAAAAAGCACAATAATCTGTGAAGTACAATCAAGTGAAGCAGAATAAAATGAGTTGTGCCTGCATATTGTCAGGTGAAGTTTCTCTGTTGTTGGTTGGTTTCTACTTTCATTTTTCTTTGTCACAAAGCATATTTCAAGCATATTTGAAAACTATTCTGAAGTGAAAAAAGACACAAATAAAAATTAATTTTAAAAAAGGCAAAAGGAAACTGAGGCACAAGGAGGTTGAATGACTTTTCCTTGGAGGGAAGATATAGAAAGGAAAATAAAGACCAATTAGGAATGTAGAAGGTATGACCAGGATAAATCTGGTTAACTTAGCAGGCTTAAGGATTCCCCCTTTGGGGGGAATTTTGATTGTCTCCTCAGTGATATCATGTTGAGATAATGAGTGATATCTCCTTGATGTCCTCAAGAATATCACTGGTCCACACATCTGAGTACTTGTTGGTCAATTGATGCTTCGAGGGAAAGAATGTGTAACTGAGTCATAATGGTGGTGGTGGGGTTAGCGACTGACTCAGGACTGCAGATCTGACCTTCAACCTGGACTCAACTCTATAAGAGGGAAAAGATAGAGTAGAAGTAAGTGAAGTAAGAAGTGGAGAAAAGAGACACAGAGAGGGAGCAGGAGGAGGCATGTAAGGGAGGGAGGGACCTGAGAGCAGATTTGGATTCCTCAGAAATGAGCACCTCAGTTTATCCATCCAGCTCCCTTGGAGTCAGCCCTCAACCCCAGAGATGACAGCTGAGGGGAAGCAGTGGTGGATTGGTTTCCAAAAGGAAGAACTACATGCTACAGAGATGAGATCAGTGGAAACAATGGTAGAGCCATAAGAACTACCTAATTTCATGAGGAAAAGACACAGAGGTACAAAAACATTTTGGCAATGCTTTTATAGTACAAAAAAATGGAAACTAAGGTGGTACCCATCTTTGGGAATAGTTAAATAAATGAAGGTATATGAATGTAATGGAATATTTTTACATCATAAGAAACAAAAACTGGGAAGATCTGTATGAACTGATACAAAGTGAACAGAATCAGAACGATGATACAGTAACAACAACAAAAAGAAAAACAACTTTGAAAGTCTTGACAGCTCTGTTCACTACAATGGCCCATCTTGCTTATCGAGAACTAAAGATGGAGTATACATTACCCATCTCCTGGCAGAGAAGAAGAGAATGGATGGATTCTTTTTGGTCACAGCCAATGCAGGAATCTGTTTTGTTTTACTATACGTATTTGTTATGAGGATTTTCTTTTTCTCTTTTTTCTTGTTCAATTGTGAGGGAGAGGGAAAAGGAAGAAAAAAATGCTTGCTAGTTGAGAAAATAATAACCTTAAATAGAAAAATAATAATTTTTTCTTTTGCAAAGAAAAAGGAGTTGTTTGACTAGAGTGCCAGAATCAAGCTTCTTGGCAAGAAGAGGAGAAAGCAGGCGACCCCAGCAGATGGAGGAGCAGTAAGGAACAGAGAAGGCAACTTGGACTTTTTCCTAATCTAGTATAGAGAATTATCTGGAGATTCAATATTTTGTTTAATTATTTGTGTAGATCAAATGGAAGGAAGGAAGGAAGGAAGGAAAGGAAGGAACAAAACAAGCCTTTATTAAACATCTGTCATGGGTCAGGTGATGGGCTAAGCATATTACAAATTTTATTTCATCTGATCCTCACACCAGTCCTGGGAGGTAGGTGCTATTATGATCCCCATTTGACAAAGTAGAAAACTGATACAGAGTAGGTGACTTTCTTGGAGTTACACAGCTAGTAAGAATCTGGGGCTAGATTTAAAGTGGGAGTTTCCTAATTCCAGATCCAGGGTTCTGTCTCTGGTACCACATGCCACCTGGGCTTCTCAATCACAGGGTAGTCCCACAAATCTAGAGGATGGAATGGGTCCCTGTGGGGAAGGTGGGACCCATGGGAAAGAGAAAGACAGTTGTACTTGACTCTTTGAGTCCTTTGGGTTATTTTTTCCATTTTTTCTGTGAGGTGAGATAAACTCTTTCCTATATCCAATATATCATATTAAACACTTCATGTAAACTGATGATCCTTTTTAGCCATATGTATAGAAACCTAGACATGATCTATTTTGGGGAAAACCTGGTTGGGAACAAAGGGAACCAAATTCAGAAATTCCCAGGGAAAATCTTGGAACTATGAATAAAAATTTCAAAAAGTGATTCTTGAGAGGGCCCCAAGATAGAACCCATTCCATGTACCTTGAGCTTGGTTTTGGAGATATGGGTTATTGGAACTAGAAATTAAAGAAACCTTGAAAGTCATTTAATCCAACTCCCTCATCTTGTAGATAAGGAAACTGGATTTTAGAGAATTTAAGTAACTTATCCCAAGATCACATTAGTAATTAGTAAAAAAGATTAGTAAGTATCTTTCCTCTGTTTAGACTGAGATGGCCAAAGAAAAAATCCTCTCTGAATAAAATGATGGTCTATAGATGCTTTGACATCATGTGAGACTACCCTATAACCTTGCCAATTTTCTTAAGAAAAGTTTACAGTTTATTGGAAAGAAATAGAAAAATGTATGTCTTTAAATCAAAGTATAATTTATAATTTTAAAATAGTACATTATTTTATTCTTTAAATTCCATAATAATTATATTAACATATAAGCATCATATAATGATTAATAAATGTCTTAAAATTATATATTCTATAATATAATCAAGAAATAAATCTATATATTCAAATAGGGATTAGAGTAAATTGATGACAGGATTTAGTAAGGAAGCTAATTATGCCTAAGAATTTGCTTTAGAAATGTTAATGTGTTACTAGGGAATTGTGGTTTGGTATGAAGTTAAGCCAGTGCAAAACAGACACCATAAAGAGAAGATCTAAAGAGCCCAGAAATTCCTCAACCAGCAAAAATTAACCTCCTTAACAAAACTGAAAAGTATGGAAACTAAGGTCAACAGTGGTTTAAAATACAAGTTCATTTTGAAACCATTTACCCAGGAGACTGATGGACTCCTGAACAGTATTGCCTTACAACACAGGGAGTAGCAATCATTGAACTCTGTTGCTAAGGAATTTCATCAAAGCACCAGATGAACCAATGGTGAAAGCGACAGGACTATTTTCTTTTGCATATTTAAAGGAAGGTCATGTGGTTTAACAAGAGGCACTCAAAGATGTAGTAAGGTGGAAAGAGAAGTGACCCACCAAAACTAGAGCAGTTTTCATATGTCTTTTTTAGTTAATTTGGATATCTGTAACAGAAAAAAAATAACTCATTTGTTCAAAGCTGTTCTTTTTTTAAAAAAATATATAATTAATTTATTTATTTTTAGTTTTCAACATTCACTTCCATAAGATTTTGGGTTTTAAATTTTCTTTCCCTTCCTCTCTGCCCTCCCCAAGATGGTATGCAATCTGATAGACTCTATTTATACATTCCTATTAAATATATTTTCACATTATAAAGAAGAATTAGAACTAATGGGAGGAACCATGAGAAAGAAGAAACAAACAAAACAACAAAAGAAAAGGAGAGCAAAATAGTATATTTCGATCTGCATTCAGACTCCAAAGTTCCTTCTCTGGATATGGATAGCATTTTCCATCATTGGTCTTTTGGAGTTGTCTTAGATTTTTACATTGCTGAAAAGGGCTGTCTATCAAAGTCATTCATCACATTTAGGGTTAATGTGACTGTTACTTGTACAATGTTTTCCTGGTTCTGCTCCTTCCACTCACCATCAGTTCATGTAAGCCTTTCTAGGTTTTTCTGACATCTGCTGTTCATCATTTCTTATAGAACAATAGTATTCCATTACATTCATATACCACCACTTGTTCAGTCATTCCCCAACTGATGGGCAGCCTTCCAATTTCCAATTCTTGGCTGCCACAAAACGAGTGGCTATAAATATTTTTGTACATGTGGGTCCTTTCCCCATTTTTATGATCTCTTTGGGATACAGACCTAGAAGTGCTATTGCTGGATCAAAGGGTATATACAATTTTATAGCTCTTTGGGCATAGTTTCAAATTGCTCTCCAGAATGGTTCACAGTTCCACCAACATCATATACTTTCTCTGCTTTTCCTTATCCACCTGTGGAGGTGTGAGTCCAAGTCCTAACATGGGATTTCATCACAAGGACCTAGTTTTTTTCTTCCTTTTTCCTCTCCCTCACAATTGAATGACAAGAAAAAAAGAAAAAGAAAATCCTCATAACAAATATGTATAGTAAAACAAAACAGATTCCTAAATGTGATGACTGACTTTGATACACAGCTCTTTTCAGCAATGTAAAAATCTAAGACAACTCCAAAAGACCAATGATGGAAAATGCTATCCATATCCAGAGAAGGAACTTTGGAGTCTGAATGCAGATCGAAATATACTATTTGCTCTCCTTTTCTTTTGTTGTTTTGTTTGTTTCTTCTTTCTCATGGTTCCTCCCATTAGTTCTAATTCTTCTTTATAATGTGAAAATATATTTAATAGGAATGTATAAATAGAGTCTATCAGATTGCATACCATCTTGGGGAGGGCAGAGAGGAAGGGAAAGAAAATTTAAAACCCAAAATCTTATGGAAGTGAATGTTGAAAACTAAAAATAAATAAATTAATTATATATTTTTTTAAAAAAAGAACAGCTTTGAACAAATGAGTTATTTTTTTTCTGTTACAGATATCCAAATTAACTAAAAAAGACATATGAAAACTGCTCTAGTTTTGGTGGGTCACTTCTCTTTCCACCTTACTACATCTTTGAGTGCCTCTTGTTAAACCACATGACCTTCCTTTAAATATGCAAAAGAAAATAGTCCTGTCGCTTTCACCATTGGTTCATCTGGTGCTTTGATGAAATTCCTTAGCAACAGAGTTCAATGATTGCTACTCCCTGTGTTGTAAGGCAATACTGTTCAGGAGTCCATCAGTCTCCTGGGTAAATGGTTTCAAAATGAACTTGTATTTTAAACCACTGTTGACCTTAGTTTCCATACTTTTCAGTTTTGTTAAGGAGGTTAATTTTTGCTGGTTGAGGAATTTCTGGGCTCTTTAGATCTTCTCTTTATGGTGTCTGTTTTGCACTGGCTTAACTTCATACCAAACCACAATTCCCTAGTAACACATTAACATTTCTAAAGCAAATTCTTAGGCATAATTAGCTTCCTTACTAAATCCTGTCATCAATTTACTCTAATCCCTATTTGAATATATAGATTTATTTCTTGATTATATTATAGAATATATAATTTTAAGACATTTATTAATCATCATATGATGCTTATATGTTAATATAATTATTATGGAATTTAAAGAATAAAATAATGTACTATTTTAAAATTATAAATTATACTTTGATTTAAAGACATACATTTTTCTATTTCTTTCCAATAAACTGTAAACTTTTCTTAAGAAAATTGGCAAGGTTATAGGGTAGTCTCACATGATGTCAAAGCATCTATAGACCATCATTTTATTCAGAGAGGATTTTTTCTTTGGCCATCTCAGTCTAAACAGAGGAAAGATACTTACTAATCTTTTTTACTAATTACTAATGTGATCTTGGGATAAGTTACTTAAATTCTCTAAAATCCAGTTTCCTTATCTACAAGATGAGGGAGTTGGATTAAATGACTTTCAAGGTTTCTTTAATTTCTAGTTCCAATAACCCATATCTCCAAAACCAAGCTCAAGGTACATGGAATGGGTTCTATCTTGGGGCCCTCTCAAGAATCACTTTTTGAAATTTTTATTCATAGTTCCAAGATTTTCCCTGGGAATTTCTGAATTTGGTTCCCTTTGTTCCCAACCAGGTTTTCCCCAAAATAGATCATGTCTAGGTTTCTATACATATGGCTAAAAAGGATCATCAGTTTACATGAAGTGTTTAATATGATATATTGGATATAGGAAAGAGTTTATCTCACCTCACAGAAAAAATGGAAAAAATAACCCAAAGGACTCAAAGAGTCAAGTACAACTGTCTTTCTCTTTCCCATGGGTCCCACCTTCCCCACAGGGACCCATTCCATCCTCTAGATTTGTGGGACTACCCTGTGATTGAGAAGCCCAGGTGGCATGTGGTACCAGAGACAGAACCCTGGATCTGGAATTAGGAAACTCCCACTTTAAATCTAGCCCCAGATTCTTACTAGCTGTGTAACTCCAAGAAAGTCACCTACTCTGTATCAGTTTTCTACTTTGTCAAATGGGGATCATAATAGCACCTACCTCCCAGGACTGGTGTGAGGATCAGATGAAATAAAATTTGTAATATGCTTAGCCCATCACCTGACCCATGACAGATGTTTAATAAAGGCTTGTTTTGTTCCTTCCTTTCCTTCCTTCCTTCCTTCCTTCCATTTGATCTACACAAATAATTAAACAAAATATTGAATCTCCAGATAATTCTCTATACTAGATTAGGAAAAAGTCCAAGTTGCCTTCTCTGTTCCTTACTGCTCCTCCATCTGCTGGGGTCGCCTGCTTTCTCCTCTTCTTGCCAAGAAGCTTGATTCTGGCACTCTAGTCAAACAACTCCTTTTTCTTTGCAAAAGAAAAAATTATTATTTTTCTATTTAAGGTTATTATTTTCTCAACTAGCAAGCATTTTTTTCTTCCTTTTCCCTCTCCCTCACAATTGAACAAGAAAAAAGAGAAAAAGAAAATCCTCATAACAAATACGTATAGTAAAACAAAACAGATTCCTGCATTGGCTGTGACCAAAAAGAATCCATCCATTCTCTTCTTCTCTGCCAGGAGATGGGTAATGTATACTCCATCTTTAGTTCTCGATAAGCAAGATGGGCCATTGTAGTGAACAGAGCTGTCAAGACTTTCAAAGTTGTTTTTCTTTTTGTTGTTGTTACTGTATCATCGTTCTGATTCTGTTCACTTTGTATCAGTTCATACAGATCTTCCCAGTTTTTGTTTCTTATGATGTAAAAATATTCCATTACATTCATATACCTTCATTTATTTAACTATTCCCAAAGATGGGTACCCCCTTAGTTTCCATTTTTTTGTACTATAAAAGCATTGCCAAAATGTTTTTGTACCTCTGTGTCTTTTCCTCATGAAATTAGGTAGTTCTTATGGCTCTACCATTGTTTCCACTGATCTCATCTCTGTAGCATGTAGTTCTTCCTTTTGGAAACCAATCCACCACTGCTTCCCCTCAGCTGTCATCTCTGGGGTTGAGGGCTGACTCCAAGGGAGCTGGATGGATAAACTGAGGTGCTCATTTCTGAGGAATCCAAATCTGCTCTCAGGTCCCTCCCTCCCTTACATGCCTCCTCCTGCTCCCTCTCTGTGTCTCTTTTCTCCACTTCTTACTTCACTTACTTCTACTCTATCTTTTCCCTCTTATAGAGTTGAGTCCAGGTTGAAGGTCAGATCTGCAGTCCTGAGTCAGTCGCTAACCCCACCACCACCATTATGACTCAGTTACACATTCTTTCCCTCGAAGCATCAATTGACCAACAAGTACTCAGATGTGTGGACCAGTGATATTCTTGAGGACATCAAGGAGATATCACTCATTATCTCAACATGATATCACTGAGGAGACAATCAAAATTCCCCCCAAAGGGGGAATCCTTAAGCCTGCTAAGTTAACCAGATTTATCCTGGTCATACCTTCTACATTCCTAATTGGTCTTTATTTTCCTTTCTATATCTTCCCTCCAAGGAAAAGTCATTCAACCTCCTTGTGCCTCAGTTTCCTTTTGCCTTTTTTAAAATTAATTTTTATTTGTGTCTTTTTTCACTTCAGAATAGTTTTCAAATATGCTTGAAATATGCTTTGTGACAAAGAAAAATGAAAGTAGAAACCAACCAACAACAGAGAAACTTCACCTGACAATATGCAGGCACAACTCATTTTATTCTGCTTCACTTGATTGTACTTCACAGATTATTGTGCTTTTTTACATATTTATTGAAGGTTTGTGACTCTGCGTCAAGCACGTCTATTGGTGGCATTTTTCCAATGATATGGGCTCTGTGTCATAGTCAGTTCTCTCAATATTTCACACTCTTTCATCATTATTCTATCTGTTATGGTGATCTGTGATCAGTGATCTTTGATGTTACTATTATAATTGTTTTCAGACGTCATGAACCAGGCCTATATAAGACTAAGAACTTAAGAATGTTGTGTGTGTTCTGACTGCTCCACCAACTGTCCATTCCCCTGTCTCTCTCTTTTTCCTCAGACCCCTATTCCCTGAGACAAAACAACATTGAGATTAGACCAGTTGATAACCCTACAATGGCCTTTTAGTGTTCAACTGAAAGGAAGACTCAGTTGATGCGGCAAACTTTGTTTTGTCGAAACCTTCGCAACCACCATGCTGATCAGTCAGAAAATATCACATTGAGGCAAGACCCTCCACTAGCAAAAAATTTGTGACTCACTGAAGGCTCAGGTGATGGTTAGCAATTTTCAGCAAGAAATTATTAATTTTTTTGCATAATACTATTGCACACTTAATATTCTGGTTGGTTGGTCATTGTCCTTTGTTCTTGACATCACCACGATAAAGTGAATTTCAGTGTGTCCGACTGTGTCTGATCAAACCAATGTGAGCTCAGAATGCTTTACCACAGGTTGGGCACAGATAGTCCATGTGAATATTTGGGGTGTATACTCCAAATTTGTGCATCCTACGTTTACTTTGTACTGTCTCAATTCTTCTTTGCTCATAGAGCACAGCACCTTTTTCTTATGTGGGCATGCCATGCTGAGCAGCCCTGTGCCAGTGTCTCCCATGTTGCACAGTCAAATCCAAAGCTCTTGAGAGAGACCTTAAGAGCGTCCTTGTATCATTTCTTCTGACCACCATGTGATTACCTGCCCCATGTGAATTCTCCATAAAATAAAATAAAATGTTTGCTTTTTGACAAACATACAGTTTGCATTCAAACAATGTGGCCAGCTCATCATAGTTGTGCTCACTGAAGCATAGTTTGAATGTTTGGCAATTCAGTTCAAGCAAGGACTTCAGTATCTGGTACTTATCATGCCAGGTGATCCTCAGAATCTTCCTAAGACAGTTCAAATGGAAACAGTTCAGTTTCAGGGCATGGCGCTGGTAGATTGTCCATGTTTCACAAGCTTATAAGGATGAGGTCAGCACAGCAACTTTGTAGACCTTCAGTTTGGTAGTCAGTCTAATACCTCTTCTCTCCCAAACTTTTCTTCAGAGTCTCCCAAACACTGAGCTAGTTTTGTTAATGTGTGCATCCCTGGAAATTACACTACCAAGGTAAGTGAACTTATCCACAGCATTCAAAACTTCTCCATTTGTTGTAACACATGAAACCATGTGTTGCATGATTCCATATATGAATGGTG
>JAQQSK010015419.1:0-10784 GCA_028658325.1 Potorous gilbertii
TGTGTTTATTACTACCTTCCATATTTTCACGCAAGCTTTAATCTCTCTCTCCTAATCTTTCAAACTCAGACTGCTTCCACTATCCTTTATAATCCAAATAAATAAATAACAAACATATCACAATTTTGACCTGCTTCTCAGCAATTCTTTGAACCTAGGGTAAGTTAATGCCCAACCATCTATAAAGCAAATTCTCTCAGTCTTTCATTTTAGGATACCTGCTTGAGATTTTTGCTTGCTAATCTTTCACCAATTTCTAGTAGAACTTCTCCCTGATTTTTCCCATATGCTCTAGTTCCAAATATTTTAATAAATTCTAACCTATCTTAAGCATTAAATTAGGAGTGAAATATTTCACTTTTCCCATTTCCAAATATGACCAGAATGAATTAAATTACCTTTCAGTTGTGTCCTGTTACACGTGTACACACACACACGCACACACACACACACACACACACACACACACACACATATACACAGAGAGAAAAAATGGTTTTTTTCAGTATGACCCTCTTTGATCTGAGAGGAAAAGATTCCTCCTTTCTTATTTCTCTCTAAATTCAAAACTTTCTTGCCTTTTTTTCTATCTACTCCTCTCTCTAGTGGACTTTGATTTAATCCCCTTTAAAACTGCACATACCTTATTTCTTTCTAATTCTGACCTGACATTTCTCTTACTCACTTCAACTTCAACTCTTACTCACAACATTTCATATAAACAGCAAAATATTTTTCTCTGTTTCTCTCTGAGACTGTTGTAAACAGAGAGGGAGGGAGAGGGGAAGAGGAAGCAGAATTCCAAAGGAAAGTCCAACTGTAGTCCTTGCTACTCTTGTGACTGGCTGATTTTAAACCTTAAACCACCTACATTAAATATTTCACAAACACACAGAGATACACATAACAGACATAGAGCAATGCAGATCTTCTCTTTTAAGGAAATAAACTAATTTAGGATTAAGATTAGACTGGCCAAAACTCAGACTTTCATATACCAATTTAGTCTGACTGAATTCTAGTGAATTTACAAAGGGTATCCTTCCCAAACCCTCCAGTACCACTGACATACTGGGATATTCCCACATAGCCTCCCAAGGGACTATTTTGTAGGAATGCTTCCTAGGGCGTTTCATTTCTGCTTTCCTGGTGCCTTACTTTTTGGATTCCCCATCTTACTTCTTCTCCCTTAGAGATTCTTATATATACCTGGTTTAATATTAATGTAGTCCTAACCAGTTTTCTTTTCGAAGTGAGCCCATTTACAAGCCCCCAACAGTGAGAAACATGCTCACCTTAAATAAAGAATAACCTGTTGTGAAATCAAGAAAATTTTATTAATCTTTTGTCCATTCCCCCTGAATGGATGGGTAGCCTCCCCAGTAAGGTTACAGGAAGACGACAACACATGCAGGAAGATGGGGCTCCTTATACTGTTTTCAGAACTTTGGATTTCCTGTGACACCTTTCTTTAGCTGTGTCTCCATATTCTCCTTTCTGATAGGCCCTTCCTCACACAGTTCCTTGGACTTGTGCATTAGTTTCTGACCTCTAATCTGTCCATGCTAGGTCACAACCCTTATTACTTAGGAATGTGGACAACACAACTTTCTTACTTCCCACAAAATTCCCCTTCTTTTTCTTTATTAAAATTTCTGTTTCCACAACTAAATCCAATCAATAAATACCTCTTCACATTCTTTCCCCTATGAATTCTTCTCTTCATCTGTCACCCTTTATATAAATATGGGAAGGGAGCAAAGTTGACTGATGCCTTTACAAATTTCAAGGGGGCAGCCCCCTTTTTATAAGTATAGATATAGAGATTCAAAATACAAAGGTAGATCAATGAATTATCCATTCAGATGTTCCATCTCATGCAGTAGTCTGAGGAGAAACATCATCTGATGCAGTTTTCTGATCTAGATTCTCATTCAAGCCATCTTTAGCACAGCATCTCAGCATCTTCATCCCTTTATCTTCTTGTAGAAATCTAGATGTCCACTCCTACAAAACTGACCTTAATACCATTTTAGATCACCATTTCTAAGCTTTATTCACTTATCACTCTTACAAAATCAAAATTGGAACTTTGGTCAATTGTCATGTTTAAGAAATTAATATTAGAATCCAGCTTTTACATTTTATGTTAATTCACTATTCACTTCTTTATCAGGAAGGTGAGATTTCAGTTTGGAATTAATTACAGGTTCCAGCACTTAAATAAATATAATAAATAATCATTTTTGACACAGTACATATCACATCATAAAACAATTCCAACTTCTGGTCATGTGATGCTTCTTCTAAAGTATTAACAATATAGACTACAAATCATTTTTCTTTTAACATTAACCAACTGAGACAAAATAATAACTATGTATACTAACTTCACAAGTCCTTGACCTGATTGTCACCACACTATTGCTAAGAATTAAAGGACCCTAACTTATTGTTGTTGGTCTAAAGTCCTAAGCCTAACAGCTTAATTTTAGACTTATCTTCAGATGTTCCCCAACCAACAACCTATTATATAACTGATCTGGTATTATGCTTACAAAATGTTTGATTACAGGAAATTTCACTAAGAGTAGGGACATTTCAGACAAGCAATATCTCCCTTTATGGGTCAGAGACCACCAACTCAAATGAAGGGAGCAAGATTTCATTACAATCTCCCTAGAAAGGGTTTCTTCTCTCTGATAAGTAATCAGGAGACTGAGGCAATTACAGATGGCAAAAATAGAGATTATATAGTCCTAATGCAGATTCTCCCCCACCCACATACCCCCCCCCCCCGCTGTTGTGAATAGAGGACAAGCTATCAGTGGAGTAACCAATAGGCATTAAGTTGATGTGGATGTTGATATGGTAACCCAAAGGAAGTTGTGTTGTGCTGATATTGCAACCCAAGGGGAGTAGTTTAAGTTTTATATTCCCAAAAGTCACATAATTTCTGGGAAACCAAAACTTAGGCCTAATCACCTACTAAAAATCTTTTCCTAAGCCATGAGAAGTCTTCACTAACTTCATTTTAATTATTCCTAACTTCATGTCAATTCCAGGCAGGAGTGGATTGTCAACTGGCATTCAGCCAGGCTTAAAATTTGCCAGGTATCAGTAGGGAAATTGAATCAGCCTAATCATACCTCACCCCAGGCTGAACAGTCACTCTCCCCACGTTCTCATGAGATCACTTTTTCCAGTTCATACCAGCATCTCACAAGCATGCTGGCATCTTGGATCAGTGACTCAGACATCTCTCTTACTATCCACACCTGGAGGTAGACTCAGAAGAACAGTCAATTAATAGTCCCATAAAATCTTAAAATAGAAAGCTCTAATAATCAGTTTCAAATATGACTATAATTTCATATTGGCTAAGGAACATCTTTTAAAGCAAGTCTTAGGCAGCTTGTATGGCTTTCTGCACTTTTTCTAATTCCTGATTAAATAACAATCATAAAATCACATTTGGCATTAAAACCTTAAGTTATTTCTCTAATTCACATCTGTTTTCCAAACTACTGTGTACCTTTCTAACCCTGCTCAATCTAAAAGAATGAGTTACACATATGATAAGTTCAAACACTAACTTCAACTTATGTTCATGAAATTAATTCAAATCAGAACAGAAACATCTAACTTTTCAATCAATGCTAAATATTACCAGAGTTTACCTGCTCCAAGCAACTTAGAATGAAATACTTTTCCCCAAATTAAGATGTCTCTGATTTAGTCTCAGTAATTAATTCAGTCAGTTGTTTTTACCCAGTTGGTCTTTGTAACATGTTAAAACCTTATTCCAATTTGGGGCATCTGTCCATCACCCCCAAGGTGTTTTAGTCCCACTTGTCTTAAAGGGTCTTAGAAAACCTACATTGTCCTAAGTGAATTGGCTCTCTAGAGTCCCGTAGAGGCATGTCACTATTCCCTATCAATCCAATTCTCTAGGTTACTGAACACTCCCATCAAGTTCATGCCTCGAACCCCTAGACTGCTTGGGGCCACACTGGACTCCTTCCTCATTCCCTCTGTAGATAAGATACAGTTAGAGTTAACTTTAAATCCCTATCTTGTTCTATGGAACAATGATACAACATCACATTTATACTTTGGTTTCCTTTCCTTTATCTAATTATTCCCGTAAAACTCATAAAGAATGTTGTCAGGGATTCTATCTTTCACAAGACTATACCAGAGTACCCATTTACCCAATTAAGTGAAAACATCAAGATTCCACTACTTGCATTGTGCTTACATTTTAAATTATCTGTTTTGATTGTAGAAACATGCTATGTAGATGAAAAGCAAAGACTTAACTGGATATCATTTCCACTTTATAGTCAGACTCAGAAATAGTCAAGTGAGAAAACATTTCTTTTCAACGGAACACAATGAAGAAACTGAGCCAGAAGGATTCCATCCTAGGCTGAAGACACAATAAGTAATGGTCCCAGAAGCTTTCACCAAATGGCAGGTTTCACTCATCAAAAGTTTTACCAGGACTTGCATCTTAAATCTTACATTTGTCTTAAAAATCAGTCACTTGAGATTATTTATCACCTAAACAAATTCCTGGTTTAGGAATTCCATATACAGTTCACACTTTACACTGAGATTACAACTTTACAAAGTGAAGGGTCACACCACTTGGGTGATCATATTAGACTCTTCAAGCCCTGGGTGGGGCTGGTGCCACTCCTCTCCTTCGCCAAAAGAAAGAGTTAACATCTCTTCTCTGAATATATTCAGTTGAGATTAAATCTTAAAAAGTCCTTTTGTAATGACTGGACTTTAAAAGGAAAGGGGGATGGGGCCAGAAGACTTTTTGTCTTTAAAATATCATAGAACTTCCTGGAGCCATAAAATATTTGGTCTCTCTTATCTTGTCCCTTATCTGCCAACCCTGCCCTGCCATAAAAACTTTCATTATTATAACAAATTACTTACAAATATAAATGTGGTAGGTAGACCTTTCAAAAGTCATACAAAAGATTTTATAAAACATTTCTTCATACAACAAATACTTTCCTCTTTTAAGGACAATTTACAGTTTATCACAAAACCCTCATGAACCTAATTGACAAAAATTACAAGATCTAAAAACTCAAGGCCTTTTCACACTTGTCCATGTTTCCCTTTACAAACATACTTTCGTAAATACTTGATTCATAGCAAAAACATTTTCTTAACAGCAAATATAAACTTTTTAACATATTTATTATATGCTTAGATGGAACAGGATGGAAAATCACACTCATTTATAAATATAAATCGATAGATAGATATAGATTTAGAAAGATAGATATGTATGTACATATTTTTTCCAAGAATTCTCATTTTTTCAATGGGAATTCTGCAACACAGAATCTCTTACACAGAATTAATAAAAGTTTTTTAAACCAATTCATCATTAATTTAACAATGTAGTTCCTAATATAACAATATTTGGATGAATTACCTAAAAATTTAAACTTATTTAAATTTACTGAAAACTTAAAATAAACCATTGCTCATTCAGCTGACTGCATTTCCACATTACTTTGTTCAGTAATTCATCTCCTTACTACCACATGGGCACACTCTATCATCCTGATCAGATGAAGTCATCCCAAATTTGATTGAGCTATTAATTATCAAATCAAGTTACATGATTTTTTTCTCTTCTTGAAATACTTCCTTATACCTTCACTACTTACTAAAATCATCTGAAACTGACTCATGCAGAACTATTCAAAACTTCTTATCTGACTTCCAACTTTAATCAAAAATCCCTTACTCATCTTTCCAAGCCTCTCAGTCCCATTAATTAGATTATCCAATTCTTCCACATCTTAACCATAACTGTCTGCACTAGATTCCCCCTCTAGCTTAAAGCAAAGAAGTTAACTCCACCATTATAAAGCAAACATCAGCATTTTTACTGTTTATTTATAACCAAATATAACTTTCAGCTTATTAAATTTTTATCACACCTTTTTAAAATCCCAAATCTTTATACAAAAAACTGCAAATTTAAATATTGTGTAACAATTACATTAGATTAATGTTGCATCTAACATATGCCCACCGTTATAGTAAGCATTTTACAATCATAAATGCCAAATAACAGTATCTTTCTGCTTAACCCTGACAGGAAGAGCATACTCAGATGCTGCTCTATATTCCTAAAGGACAGATTTTAACTTGAATCATATCAAACCTGGATTTGTAATCACTAATGATAAATATTTCAACCCTCCTTTCTTTCCCAAATACTCTCGCTACTGAAAAAAACTTTATTTGTAACTTCCCATGGTCTCTTTTTACTGTACTTCCTTAAAGAGCTGAAGGGTCATCCTTCAGTTGCCCTCCCCCTTCCAAGGTCCACCAGACCAGCTCTCCCAGTCTCATTCTAGCCTTTAAGTCATATGGGGTGGGTAGCCTTCCCATTGTCCACAATGTCTGAGCACATGGATAGAATTAATGCTTCTAAAAAAATCACTGAAATTCTAAAGTGAATTTCAATTTTACACACATAGTCTGGTATCAGATACATTGACCCCATTCAAACCTAAAGTACAGATTTTAACATTGAGATCTCATCACATTAAAACTCAGTTTTCCATTCCAGATTGCCTGAGTTATACTCTGCTAACTTCAATTACAAAAGAGATCCTCTTTTTAGTGAGGTCCGCCACTCCCCAGAGGGAGAAAGACTTTCCCTGATTTATAAAGGTTTGAATCAGATTAATTAGTAAAACCTCCTTGCCCAGGCAAAAGGACCTAAATAATTTAATACTGACAAAGTGTGACTTCCAAACAAGAAGTCTGGGAACTTAATAACATATTAATAATTACAAATCACGGTAAACAATTTTTAAATTTTTAAATCCAATAACATTACATAACTTTGTCTATTGGTTTCCTAGTCAGGCCAAATGTTTTCATAAGTGGGATGAGGGAGGGGGAAGGGAGTACAAGGTTCAAGCACACAGAATACTTCCTCATCCTACCCATATGCTCCCCTTCAAATAAACCAAATACTCACGATTTCCTCCAGTTTCTTTGTTCCTTAAATAGAGACTTAGAGGTTAAGAGCCTAACAATTTAACTTGCCAATAGAACCACATTTTTTAAGTTGAATACAAAGAGAAAAAAAAATTCTTTTTCACCTTCACATAAACTGGTCCTGATTCTAGAATGGAGAAAGAAAGATTTTGCAACAACTTCTTTAAAGATTTCAAACTTTTTATTAACACCATAATCAAGCCAAAGAAGCAAACACTTTTCTCTCTCTCCCTTCAGCGCACTCACTTCTCTGAGGCTGCTGTAATCAGGGAAGGACCAAGAGGGGGAAATTAAGGGGTAGCAGAATTCCAAGGGAAAGTCCAGCCAGAGTCCTTGCTACTCAGGCTGGCTGTATAACTGCATTTACAATTTAACAAAACACTTCACAAACACACAGACAGAGAACAGATAGAACAATACATTTTCTCTCTTTTTAGAAAATAAACTAATATTAGATTTGACAGGTTAAAATTCAAATATTCATGTCAATTTTCTCTGACTGATTCCAAGTCAATTTCAAAAGGATCCTTCCTAGAATCTATATTCTCCCTGCCCTCTCTTTCTCTCTGCTCTCTCTCTGTCTGCAGAGCAGACAGATGCAGGAATGTAGCCAGCATTCCTTCAAATGAACTTCCAAATGAATACCCAGAGGTTTATTCATCCACTCCCTGGTACCATGGTTTTAAGAGCACTCCCTCCCTATGTTAGGACTTACACTCTGAAAGACCCCAAAGGACTGGTTGTGCCTAAGATGTCAAGGCACACAAGGCAGTACTTAGCCACCGATTTTCCTGTCTGCTTAACTCCCTGATGTACATCGCCTCCAGCTGTTCAATCAATTATTTTAGTTTCCTTCTATACAAAGGTCCCAACTGCATAAAAGTTTCAAAGACTAGTACAAACTGACTGACACTTGTCCTGTCTCCTAAGAGCACATAAGGAATGCAGTCTTGGATACAAACAACAAACTGTGTTGGATAGTGGGGAGGTAGGAAGGTGGGGGTTGTCCTTGACACATTCAGAATTTCCTGAATGCTCTGAGTTCAGTGTTTCTAGAAAATATGGCAACCTAGAAGGACAAATTCAAGAGGCCCTCGAAATGGACAGACCCAGAATAATTCACAGGCAAAATCAATTAGGAATTTCGAGAGTATCATTTATTAGCCAAGCTGGCGTCTGCCTCATGGAGAGACCCAGAGGAGACAGCCCTGAACCCAGAAGGGTGTGTGCATTTTAAGCATTTTGGGGCTACTTGGTACAGTCTTGCGGTTTCCACAAAAGAGTTCTGACAGAGCAAGATGGGGCCTTGTTGTTAGGCAAGAGCCCCCAAAACAGAGAGGGTTGTCAGGGTACTGCTAGGCAAAGGACGCCAACAAAGGAGAGGTGCCAGTAGAGGGACCCAATCAAAGACTGGTTGTCATTCAACAAAAAGTAGTTGTCAAGAAGGGAGGGGGGGTGTTAGTTTCCTGGAAAGGGGAGGTCTAACATTAGGGGGACACAGGTTGTTACCATGCAAATGGACCAAGCAGAAAATGACTGTTAACAAATCATCAGATATTTCAGAACCCAAAGGGGAATAACGTTTTGAAAGAGGCCCAACAAAAACTTATTACTAGGCAGGTTATCCAACCCTGCCCAGTAACCTAACAGATATCTCTCAACCTAGGGACCCAGGGAAGAATAATGTCAACTTTAGCCCTTACCAGATGTTTACGTTATATACCTTGTCTGGTATCAATGTGACAGATTTATGACATAAGGTCTCTGTCATACTCATCCAGGATTTAGAGAGTAGTTACGAATTTGCTCCTGCCTATTCTCTCAGTTAGAAAGCACAGTTCTCTAACAACTCTCCCTGACCTGTAAAAAATCCTTCTCTTCCATGTGACTTACATGATGTTCATTTTTTCATGGTACAGCTTATCTATCCATTTGATTACACTAACGTTTCATCAGAGTCATGACGGTCATATGCACACAACCCACAATAAATAACTGATATATTGTCCTCTATCTGGCCTTGCTGAAAGTGTGAAAATGAAGTCTGGGATTACTGTCAGATATATGTGATTTGCACCATGGGAATGTGAATTAACTTCATCTTTTGTGTCTCTGCTCCACCAAATGAAGAGGAAATGGGACTGTTAGCCAGTCAGTTGAATCTAATAGTTAAAGAAAGAGACTGCTTTGGTTATCCTTTGGTTAATCCCACACCCGCTCTGGATGTCACATTACATTGCTTAGCCATAGCCTACCAGTTTTTAAAGCTACTTTTCCATAATGTGCAGGCCCAGAGTAATTCACAATTGATTTCACAAGTACCTTAGTTAGGTAAATGCTGCATGATCAAATGCTGAAGGTAGATGAGATGTGATGTGGTACACTAGGCCTTAGGGGTTTGAGATGGGGTGCAGAAGCCTCAGGCCATTACCAGCCTTTCTTATTCTTCTCGATTTTAGCAGCAACTCATGACCTAAATCTGCCTCTGAAACACTTGCTATGTTACCTTGGGCAAGACACTTAACCTTTCAATGAATGTCCTCAGGCTACTCTGTAGATTCATAAGATCATAGATCTAGGACTGGAAGAGACCTCAAAGGCTGT
The DNA here is from genome assembly GCA_028658325.1 of Potorous gilbertii. Lineage (NCBI taxonomy): Eukaryota > Metazoa > Chordata > Mammalia > Diprotodontia > Potoroidae > Potorous > Potorous gilbertii. Next base: position 9,658 of record JAQQSK010015419.1, read on the forward strand.
CCAGTCTAATCACCCAAAGCTGCTGATGTACTTTGATAGAAGAAGCATGCCAGCTTCCACTCATCATCCTTCATTCTTGTTTCATGACCAATCCATGTTCTAATCTTTTCATGCTGTTTCCCTAATAATGTATTTACCTCTGTTCTTCTTTGGAGTAACTTTCTGGTTACAGGTTGCAGTCTCTGTCTACCATGAGGGTGTCCTTTACCATGTGAGATACTTATCTTAACTTCTCTATCTTAACAGTTGAATTCTGAATTTCTCTGGCATGCAGCAAAACTGGTAGGATGTTAATCCTGAAAAAATTGACCATGTTGGTCATGGGAAGATTTTAATCAATATAGTAGTTTTACAGTTTCTCTAAAGCCATCTAGACTTTTCTCTTTTGCTTGTTAATCTGAGGCCAAGTCATTGTTCATCTGTACTAATAATTTTAACGAATATAGAAAATCAAGCAAAACAAATTTCCACATTGGCCATGTGCAAAAATGTTTTCTGCATCTTGGGTCCATCACCTCTCTGGCAGAAGGTGGGATGTGCTTCATTTGTCCTCTGAATTATGGTTGGCCATATTAGTGATCACATTATTAAGATTTTCAAAGTTGTTGGTCTTTATAATGCTGTTGCTTGTGTCATAAAATTGTTTCCCCAATTTGGCTCTTTTTATTTTCCATCATTTCTTAGATGCAGGTTTCTATGAAACTCTTCCTTTGATCCCTTTTCATGGAACTATATTCTCCTATTACATTTATATACTATGATTTGTTCAGCCATTCTCCAAATGATGGGAACCCCCTCAGTTGCCAGTTCTTTGACACCGTAAAGAAAGCTGCTCTAAATAGTTCTGTAGATAGGATTTTTTTTCCTCTATCTCATAGTGACTTCACTGAATTTTAAAGCGTATGCACAGTTTTGCAACTTTAGGGGCATACTTATGCTTTCCAAAGCGATTGGACCTATTACCAGATCCTGCCTCTTTTCCCATAGGCTTTCCAACATTTTTACTTTTATTTTTTGGTCTTCTACAAGAATCTGAACGATATGAAGTAGAACCTCAGGTTTGATTAAATTTGATGTCTCTTATTGTTAGTATTTAGGATTTTTTTATAAGGTTGGATTTGAAAAAA
>JAQQSK010015420.1:0-10784 GCA_028658325.1 Potorous gilbertii
CACAACACAACTATTATGGAAGTCATTTGCAAAACTGCACAGATATGGCCTATATTGAATTGCCTGCCCTTTCAAAGGGAATGGGTGGGGAGGGAGGGATGGGGAGAAGCTGGAACTCAAAGTTTTAGGAACATCTGTTGAATATTTTTCTTGCTACTAGGAAATAAGAAATACAGGTAATGGGGAATAGAAAGTTATCTGGCCCTACAGGACAAAAGAGAAGATGGGGTAAGGGAAGGGAGGGATGAAAGAAGAGAGGGCAGATCGGTGATATGGGTAATTGGAATGTTCAGTGTATTGAGGAGGGCGGGGGGACAAATGGGGAGAAAATTTTGGAACCCAAAATCTTGTGAAAATGAATGTTAAAAGTTAAATAAATAAATGTATTTAAAAAAAAAAAAAAAGAACACTATGGAAGTGTTCAGCCCATCTCTCTAGGATCATGTCCTTCCCACTAATCAATGTGGCTCCATCAGCACTGAGTATTTAGGATGCACAGAAAGATTTATATAGAATTAAATGACAACTTAGTGTAGAATAATTTTTGCTTTAAATGAATCCTGCTGGAGTGGCAATCACGAATTTAGATAAGAGAATCATCAAAATAGATATTATCAAGAAAGACAAATATTGAAACTATGTTATGCATAAAGGCACCATAATAATGAAATTTGTCAATATTAAATATATTACACCAAATGACATATCATCTAAGTACATAAAGGATAAAAAAAATCTGGATAGCAAAACTAATTGTTGATTACTTGAACATACCTTTAATTCAGATATTTATAAATATTCATATATGCAGATTATTTCAACATACCATATTTCAGATAAAGCTAAAAAAGTTAAACAAGCAATTATAAACGTTAACTCCATTCTAGAAAAAAGTAGACTTGCTAAATCTTTGGTGATAATTTAATAGTATTTAAGTAATATATTTTATTTTTTAGCTTCACAGCTCCTTTGCAAAAATTGATCATATGCTGGGGCATAAGGCAAATTCCAGCAAGTGCAGAAAAGTAGAAATATTATTAACTAGATGCTTTAGAGATCATAATGCAATGAAAATTATCAGTAAGGGAAAAAAATGAACAAAGGAAAAATATTTAAATGGAGACAAATATTGTTAGCTAAATAATAAATCAAAGAATAAATCATAAATGATAAATGATTATATTAGAGAAAATAGTAGTGACAAATTATACCTGAATTTAAGTTATGTAACTAAAACAGCCCTTAAAGGGAAATTTGTGGTTCAGAAATTGTCAAATTAATAAAAAAGAGAAATCTGAGGAATTACACATTTAACTAAAAGCATCAAAATAATTATCACATGACACAAAAGTAAAAATTCTGAAAAATCAGAGATAAAACTAAAAACAAAGACTGTCAAACTTAAAAAACATGGCTTTTAAAAAGATCAATATAAATGAGAAACCATTAATTAATTTTAATTTTAAGCAAATATACATTACTATAAGATAAAAGAGAAGTCAGAATTCCTCCCAAATGGAAAGAAAATAAGAAAAGTTAGCAGAGACTACTACACTCAGGTATGTGTCAACAAAACTGGGAGAGAGAGAGAGAAATAAAAATGGATGAATATGAGATATTGACATATTGACAAAATAGAAAATAGAGAATCTAAACAAAGTAAAAAAAAGAAATCAAGCTAGAAGCATAGATAAATTAGTTATATCAAACATTCAAAGAAGCAATAAATGCTATGCTTCATAAGCAGTTTGCAAAATTAGAAAAAGGAAATCTTAAATTCTTGGGGAACTATATGGTTCTGTTAGTCAAATCATGGGTAGATAAAGCAGAGAAATTAATCAAGTCAGCTTTTATCATTTGTCTAGTGGTAGGCATACAAAGATGAATATAGCAGTACCTGTCTTCAAGAATTTTACTTTCTATCAGAGGAAATAATATATACCTATATATGTAAAATGCATACAATATAAATACAAGGTAATAGGGCAAAGGGAGAAGTACTAGCAGCTAATTTGTTCATGAAAAACTTTGTGCAGAAAGTAAAATTCGAGTTGAGCTTTGAAAATAACTAGAGATTCTAAGAAATGAAGGTGAATGCATTCCAGGCATGGGAGAGACCCCGTTCAGAGGCATAGAAATGAAAAAAAAAAAATGAACTACTGTGTATAATGGATGGCAAAATGCCTCATCTGGCTATATCAGAGTATGAGAAGGGAACAATTTTGGAAAGATAGATGGAAGCCAGACTTTAAGTGGTTAACAGAAGAGTGTGTGTATTTAACTTCAAGAGTAATGAGGATATTATTGAGTAGAACAGTGACATGATTAAGCTTGATTTTTGGAAAATTCACTTAGGCAGTTGTTTCCACCTTGTACAGGAAGCCTTTCCCAATTGCTCTTAAATCTGGTGCCTTCTCTCTGAGTTATTTCTTGTTTATCCTACATATAGTTTGTTTGTAAATATTTGCTTGTTGTCTCTAGCATTAGATCATAAACTACTTGGGAGAAGGAACTGTCTTTTCCTTCCTTTGTATCTCTAGCATCCCCAGCTTAGCTTAATGCCTGGCACATAGACACACTCAATCAATGTTTATTGATTGATTGAATGAGTGGACAGATGTGAAGCTTGAGACATGAAGAACAGTTAAGCCATTGCAATAGTCTAGGAAAGAGGTGATGAGAGTCTAAATTAATAATAAGAACTGGAATTTGTAAAGCACTTTAAGGTTTGCAAAGCACTTTACATGTATTAACTCATTTTACAATCCCAACAACCATACAGGAAGGTGTTATCACCAGTTTACAGATATGGAAACTGAGGTAGACAGCTGTTAGGTGACGTGGTCACACAACTAGAAAGTGTCTGGATTTGAACTCGATTCTTGCTGTATCCAAGTCCAGTGTTCCCTCCAGTTTATGAGAATGCAAGGAATATTCTAGAGAGATACTGTGGTCATGAAATCAACAACACTTAGCAGTCAGATGAATGTGTGGGGTGAAGAAAGTGTGGAGACTAAGGATGACTCCTAGGTGGTAAGCCTTGACTGGAAAGACTGTGGCACCCTCAAAATAAATACAAAGTTTCTAAGAGGGGTAGGGTTTGGGAGGAAATAATGAATTCTTTATCAGAAGTGTTGAGTTTGTGATACCTATGAGACACTATCAGGGATACCTAGTTCAAAATATCCAAGAAAACTATATCCCAGTACCACTAATAAATAATTATGCCATTGTAACTTAAGAATACTTTGGTCTTTTTTGTTTGTTTTTCTTTGTTAGGTTTTTTTTGAAAGGCTGTCTGCTCTAGACGTTATCTTTCAACTTGGTACAAACATGTATTCCACCCCTTTTCTGGAACCCTCCATATCTAAAAGCTTCTATGCTAGTCTTTTATTCTGGAAACTTGTCTGGCACAGCCTTCCTAGTCAATCCCTGTTATCTCTTTGCCTGTGATATCAGAAGCAGTAAACTAATCATATGTGCCAATTAGAAACCCCACTCCTCCCTATGAAACCCATGGTCTTGTTCCTATCATTGCAGATAGGGTGCCTGCAGCTATCCTCGTGTGGAGAATCTCCTAGGATTTGTTTCCCTCATGTTCAAAGGATGAAGGACCCAGGGTTCCCAACCATTATTTAAAAGAGTGATGAGATCATAGTCTACCTCAGATGTGCCGATAGTGGCCAGTGTCCCTGGGAATCAAAGTTAATAGCATTTATTCTTTTCCTTTTCCTGGTGCGGGCTGGTGATCACTGGATCCAATGATATAGCAATGTTCTTGGGTTTATTAATTGCTCCTTACCTTTTTACAAATCTTTAATTGCCTCAACCTCCCCACCAAGTTTATCTTTGATTGTCTATGCCTTTAGTTATCCTTGATTGTCTGTATTCACTCCCAGGTCTTTCAATTAGGTTTCAAGGTTTCTTTGAGTGAATTGAAACTCACCTGTAATAAAGGCTCATTGCTTCTCACTTTACTAACCCACCTGTCCTTTCTGTAAAAGCCTGGATGTCACCAAACAGCTGCCATGAGCTAAATGAGTTTTTTAATTCAGTGTGGATATTTGCTTTCCTTAACTATGCATATTTGTAAAGAAGGGTTTTTAAAATTCTTTTTGTTCATTTGGCTGGAGCAGGGTAAGGGTGGGAAGGAGAGAAAATGAAGACTTGTTAATTTAAAAAATTAATTTTATTAACTATTTTTCATGTTAAATTTTGATTCTTTCTCTGATCTTGGTAATCTCTTATATGCTTGTTTTAGGCTTATTCATTTTCTGATTTTTAAATTTCTGGGTGACACTTTAATCTTTTTTCTTTCAAAATGCAATATTCAGGGCAATTAATTATTGCCATTAATAAATACTTTAGCTGCATCCAATAGTTTTCTGTATATTTTATCATTGTTGACATTATTTTTATGTAATTTTAATATTTCTGTAAATTGGTCTTTGCCCTGATCACTCCTAAGTCAATATTTTTTTAGTCTCACTTTACATCTCTTAATCACATTTCCCTTATTGATTACTCTTCTAATTGATTAATGATCCAAAAATAATATTTAAAATTTCAGCTTTTTCTGCTTTTATTTATAAGTTCTTTATGCTGTATGGTAGATAAATATTTGTAAATGACCAGTGCAAATATGAATAAAAAAACAAATTGTCTCATAAATGCATTCTAATAAATTCACATATATTTATTGATGCTAATTTTTCCAGCATTCTGCACAATTCATCTTCTTTTGAATTTCATCTTTCCATTTGACTTACTATAATAATAACACTAACTGACACATCAAGTGTTTTAAAGTTTGCAGAGTGGCTCAGTGTTTCATTTGACATTTACAAGACCCATATAAACAGGTATTCCTCCAATAATCCAATGAATGTGCATGAATTTGAAGCATATCAATGTGGGTCCTCCCACTAATGACGTAGAGTGCATCAATTCTCTTTCATCCTTTAATTTCAGTCTTATCAGTTGCTGAATCTTTTAAGGCCTATTTTCTATTACCTCTCTGTTACATTTATAGGTAATATTATAGTTCATACTTTCATTACCTCTTACTTGAACTGTTGCAATAATGCCCTAATGAATCTCCATGCCTCATCTTTCCTCTGTCCAATCCATCTTCCACACAGCTTCCAACATGATTTTCCTAAAGCATAGGCCAGATCATGTTACTCTTCTACTCAATAAACTCCAATGACTCCCCATTTCCCCTACGATCAAATATAAACTACTTTGATATTTAAAGCCCTTCAAAATCTTGCTTCAACCTGCCTTTCTCTATTTATTATTTTTCTTTCCCCTGTCTTTGTTCCAGCCAAAGCAGCCCCTCTCATCTGCCTTTCCATGTGCCCTTTATTCTGTACTTCGGAATATTCTACACAAGATTGCCCCCTTTAATTACTCCCATCTTTCTAATATTCAACTTCTACTTATCTATTATTAGTTCCTTCCCTACTGCCTTCAACCATATTCTAGTCTCCCCATTCATAATAAAGACTGCTTTAGACCTCATTGAACTACATCTCTCATCTTTTTATCAGCCAAAATTCTAGAAAAAAAGTTAATACTTGCTGTCTTCATTTTGTCTTCTCTAATTCATTCCTCAATCCTTTGCAGAATGTCTTCTAACCTCATTAGCTAAAATTGCTCTCTCCAAAGCTTTAAACAATCTCTTAATTACAACATTTGATGACCTTTTCTCAGTCTTCATTCTTCTTGAGCTATCTGCTGAAACTGACATTGATGACCAGTTTCTTCTCTTAGACATTCTCTCCTCTCTGAGTTTCCCTTTCCAATGTCTCCTCCTATCTAACTACTCTTTTTTAGTCTCCTTTGTTGGCTCATCATCCAGAACATGCCCCCTAATGTTGAGCGTTTCCCAAGGTTTGTCTTGGAAAAGATGGAAGAGGAAAAAATCTATTTGGATATCTTTGTCAGCTCCCACTGGTCTAATTATGATCTTTTGCATATAATTACCAAATCTATGTCTACGCTAGTTTCTGCCCTGAGCTAAAGTACCACAGTTGCCTATTGGACATTTCACACTGAATTTTATGTATTCCAGACTCAATATTTCCAAAACAGAGCTCAGTATCGTTCCCTCCAAATATAGCCACCATTCAAACTTCCCTCTTTCTGCTGAAGGTGCCACTAATTTTTTAGATTAGGTAAGATGAATCTCAAGTGGATCCAGTCAGCATTGTTTTGTGATTTCCTCTACCTTCATTCAACTTTAGTGAATAGCAGTGAAGGAGGCAAATGGTGGGAGTAAGCCAGTTTGGCAAAGTAAGAAGTTTGGCAAAAATGATAGGGATTGGGATAAAGGGACAAGAGTCTCAAAGGTTTTTGTGAAATTGAGTTGGTACACAAAAACCAGGTAGAGAAGGAATAAGAATATTGCCATTTCAAGGGTAATGAGAATAGAAAAAATGGAGGTCATGATGAACATGGAGATTGGAACAAAGAGTTATGAAGTATAGGGAAAGGTGGAGTGATAAGAGATTATGATCTGAAAAGGAATTGTAGAGTTCATGAACATGGAAGTGGAACAGTTGAAAGTAATGGCAAGGTCAAGGATGTGACCATCTCCCTGTGTAACTGAGTGGAGTGCAGGATTAAGTCATGGGAACTGAGTAGATTGAGTCAATAGTAATGTAATATGGCAGCTAATTAGTTTCTAGTAAACAGGAAAATGTAAATTAAATCATTTTTAGATTCTACTTTGCATCCATTAAATTGACAAAGTAACATGATAAAATTTAAGGTTGGCATGGATGTGGAGAAAGAAAGGCATTCTCTTACACTGTTGGTGTTGTGAACTGTTAAAATATTTTCTAGAGAATAATCTGGCAATATATAGTAAGATTAACTATACTGATATAGGTCTTTGATCACATTACTAGCATTGCATCTTAAGAATTTTTTAAAAGAATTAAGGACCCACTTCACTTAAATACTGTAATAATCTGTTTTCTCCTCCATGCGGTATTTCCTCCATCAAACCAAATCTCATCTTCTCCATGATTTGGTAGATGGTCTTTGAGAGAGTTGCTATTAGATTGGGAGTTCCTTGAGAGATGGATTTTTTGGGGGTTTTTTTTGCTGTTCTTTGTATCCCTGGCACTTGGTGCAGTGTCTGGCACATAGCAAGCATTTTAATAAATGCTTATTAGACTGACAATAACAAAAAAAATTCATCACTCAGCTAATGACTTCTTTTTAAAAATATATTTATTTATTTTTAGTTTTCAACATTCACTTTTATGAGATTTTGAGTTCTAAATTTTCTTTCCCACCTCTTCTCCCTCTTCCCCAAGATAATTTGCAATCTAATATAGGCTATATATGTACAATCACATGAAACACATTTCTACGTTATTCATGTTAAGAAGAATAAGAACCAAAGGAAAAGACTCCAAGGAAGAAGAAACAAAAAAAGAGAAAATAGTATGCTTCATTCTGCATTCAGACTCCATAGTTCTTTCTCTCTAGGTGTATAACATTTTCCATAGTGAGTCTTTTGGAATTGGTTTAGATCCTTGTACTGCTGGGGAGAAATAAATCTATCAAAGTTGGTCATCATACCATGTTGCTGTTATTGTGTACAATATTCTCCTGGTTCTTCTCACTTCACTCAGCATCAATTCATATAGGTCTTTCCAGGTTTTTCTAAAGTCTGCCTGCTTATCATTTCTATGGAACATTACTATTCCATTGGGCAGCTAGGTGGTGCAGTGGATCAAGCACCCATGCAGGAGTCAAGAGGATCTGAGTTCAAACCTCACCTCAGACACTTGACACTCACTAGCTGTGTGACCTTGGGCAAGTCACTTAACCCCAATTGCCTCATCCTGGGTCATCTCCAGTCATCCTGATGAATATCTGGTCACTGGATTCAGATGGCTCTGGAGGAGAAGTGAGGCTGGTGACCTGCACAGTCCTCCCTCACTCAAAACAAAGTCAAGTGCAAGTCAGGTCATCATTTCTCTGATGGCATGGTCTTCTTTGGCAATGAAGGACAAGCACACACAACTATTCCATTACATTCATGTCCCACAATTTTTTCAGCCATTCCCCAAATGATACACATCCCCTCAATTTATTCTTGACCATCAGAAAAAGAACTGCTATAAATATTTATGTATATATGGCTCCTTTTCCCATTTTTATGATCTTTGGGATATAGATGTACATGTGGTATTGCTGGGTCAAAAGGTATGCAGAGTTTTATAGCCCTTTGGGTATAGTTCCAAATTGCTCTCCAGAATAGTTGGATCAGTTTACAACGTCACCAATAATGCATTAGTGTTTCAATTTTCCTACATGTTCTCCAGCATTTATCATTTTCCTGTTTGTCATGTTAGCCAGGCTGATAGGTGTGAGGTGGGGCCTCAGAGTTCTTTTGAACATTTTTTCATATGACTATAGAGAGCTTTAATTTCATCTTCTGAAAATGGCCTGTTCATATCATTTGACCATTTATCAGCTGGGGAATGACTTGTATTCTTATAAATTTGACATAGTTCTCTATATATTTTAGAAATGAGGCCTTTATCAGAGACGCTGGCTATAAAAATTGTTTCCCAGCATTCTGCTTCCCTTGTAATATTGGTTGCATTGGCTTTGCTCATACAAAACCTTTTTAATTTAGTGTAATCAAAATTATCCATTTTGCATTTCATAATGTTCTCTATCTCTTGTTTGGTCATAAATTTTTCCATTCTCCATAGATCTGACAGATAAACTATTCCTTGCTCTCCTAATTTGCTTTATATCTAAATCATATACCCATTTTGACTTTATTTTGGTATAAGGTATAAGATATTGGTCTGTACTTCAGCTAATAATTTCTAATGCCAATAAACCTCTCCTTCAAACCTATGCATCAAATGGGGCAATAATGGCTGAATAAATTATAACAACGTAATAGAAGATTATTATGCCATGGAAACAGAAAATATGAAGAATGCAAAGAGACATAGGGAAATGTGAAGTGCTGTAGAGTGAAGAAAACAAAATTTGTTGCTGATTAAAAACTATTGAAACCATCATAAATGACATAGCAATAATATGACTAACAGATGTTCATGCATTCTTATTTGAGCATCACAGCAAAAATGCATGAAATAAGTACTATAGATATCTCCATTTTACACATGGGAAGACTATAGGTCAAAAAGGTTAAATGATATGTCCCAAAGTCACACAGTAAGTGCATATCAGAAGTGAAATTTGCGCCCAGGTCTTACGTGATTTAAAGTCCAGTACTTTCTACTATACCATAGTCTCCTGCTAAGAAAAAAGAGACAGTGTAAAAGTTTGGAGTTTATAGTTTTATGGTTGATTGTTTTTCCTCTTTCTGTTCACTTATTTGCTCATTTTTTGTTGAAATGGTTTGCTCTATCATAAAAAATTACTTAAACCTGGAAACAGCAGGTGAAGTAGCTTGCAAATAAGGGTTGTGTGTTTTTCCTTTCCTGAGGTCTTTGTACTGCCTATCAGCAATGCTTACACAGTTCACACATGACTCTAAATCTTATGAAACTTTTAGTGGTCTTAAGAAATTAGCGGAGAAGGCTGTTTTTGCCTTTCCCAAAGAAAAGGTAATAACATTCAGAAAAAAAGTAAACATCTATGGTAAATTATATAGCTGCTTCAACTGGTTTAACAAGATTCATTGATGTTTACAATTTAATTTCAGCCAGGAAGAAAAAGGCTCTTATTCATTGCAGGTACATTTATTGAGTGGCAGATTCTGGAACAGTACAGTATTAGAAGCTGTTAGGCACTGCAGTTGTTTTCTTTAGATTGTGATACTTAACAGTGAATCACTAATTGCATTTAGCTAACATATTAGTTGCCACTGCACTTGGTGAGAGTCTATATATAATATAAATTTGGCTTTAATGTTTTATTGATGCCTTTGGTTATTTTTAATGTCATTGTCACTTCCTCAAACCCTCTCATACCAGAGAGAATCAGTTAAGCCAAATAAATCAGTGCATCAACCTAATAGAATGTAATAGAATAGAACATCTGAATTCCATAGTGTAAAATTTGACAAATGACTCAATAAGCATTTTTAAGTACTTCAAATACTTAAGTACTTGAGATCTTGTGATCAAAGTTAGGGATACCAAGACAAAAAAATCCAACCACACAACAATGACAAATCAACAATCCCTGCCTTCCAAGGACTTATGTTCCACTGAGGAGGTAGCAAAAGAGGGTACTTCATAGCAGGTCTATAAATGAGTGGCCCATGGCCAACGTCTCACCTTCCAAGGACTCTGGGCTCACATGGACCTGGGTATGAACCTGGGATCTGACCATAAAACAGGGGAAATTGTCAGTAAGGATTCAGTCCTTAGAACATACACAACATTCATGTAGGAGAGGAAAGGAGAAGGGAATAAGTATAGAGTGCCTACATATATATTGGCTTTACAATAAGCATTTATATAGGCCTACATAAAGGGTATATAGAGTATTCAAGAAGGACTAACACCTCTTGTATGAGGGCTTGAAAGACCTTTTCTAGGCTGCTCATCTTTGGTGTCTCTCTGGCACTCAGCTCTCATCTGTGACTCCAAGAAGCTGTAGTGTGCAGAGTAGCTACACCCCAATAAATTGTCTCAGCAGACGGGCTAAACCAGGTTGAGTAAAAACAAAAGGCCTCACATCTGTCAGTGAGTTAGAGAGATGGCTATCTAAAGCATGTGAAGACCCTGTCCCCAGGCAGAATGGACAGATGACAACAATTTGTACCAACT
>JAQQSK010015421.1:0-10783 GCA_028658325.1 Potorous gilbertii
GAAGGAAGGAAGGAAGGAAGGAAGGAAGGAAGGAAGGAAGGAAGGAAGGAGACAAACCTCTAATGTGAATTGAGCTCCTCGGAAATCATCTGACTACAACAAAATGTCATTGAATAAGGGAAGAATTCATTGTTCTTGGGAGGAAATAACTGATTTGCAAATCATTCTCATGGGTCCAATTGCTCCATATGGTAAGTAGGGTGAGGGAAGTCAGCAAAAGGGCAGAACATGGCAGGGAAAGACACATGTTTAATGATATTAAGGGATTTCAGGGAGAATAGGGGAATGGGGTAAAAAAGAGGGAGAGATTAAGCTGAAACTGACGCTTTCATTAAAATAGGAGGAAGTGTCTAGGTATCTTAAAGTTTTCAAAATGTTCTTGGATTTTCATTAAATAAACTCATATTAAACTATAGTAATGCTTTTTTTCTCTTTGTCTTTATTAATAGCTCTTGCATAGGATAGTAATGGATTTTCCACTTCGCAAAAATGCCTGTGCTTCTTCCTTACAAGAACAGTTTATGGAGGTTCTTTTACCTTTCCCTTTCCAATGCTGCTTCTGGCTCTTAGATTTTTAAACCATGTTGTCTCTTCCAGGAGCTTCCCTCAGTCCCTGGGACAGTCTCACTATCCAATCATTCCTTCAACCTTATAAATCTGGAATATCCCTCTCTAAGACCCATCTCTTCCCACTAGTGAGTTCCTTCTGGAGTATTAATTTTGTGGAGGAGTCTAGATTTGTTGTAATTCCTGTCCCAGTCTTATTCATGTTTTCTGAAAGTTAAAATCATTTCTCTAGCACTATTTACTTCCCCCCATCCTGTTTTTAAGCAAAATTTTCTTTTTTTCTTTTCTTTAGGATTTTAAGTTCCTCGAAGATAAGAACTGTGTTTCTTTTTTGTTTTTATTTGTATTGTCAATGATGAAAATAGTGCCTGGAATATAGTAGACATTTAATGAATATTTGTTTCTTCCTTCCTTCTTCTTGCCTTCATAGATTCATGTTTATAGAAAAAGGTAGAAAGATGTCACAGGATTCTAAAGAAAGTGACTTCTGAATAAAATAGATTAAAGGGATTTGTGGTCAAAGGTGGGTGGGAAGCAAAGGAATTCCTAGAAGAATGTATGTGAAAGAGAAGAGAAATTATAGTGGAAATAAAATGAGTTCAATTATCTTACTGTACATTTTTAAAGCAAATATGCATAACTTAAGAAAGTAAACATTGATGAGTTAATAGAGAAGGGTAAGAAGAACTCAACAAGCAATCTAAACTCAGTGAAAACTGTTATTAACAGTATCATATTTCTTTGTGTAAAGGAGGTGATCAGGGAAGTTATAGATCTAACTGAATTCCCTAACCAACCTGATGATTCTAATTACAGAGTATAAAGCATCATTTGCAAACAAGTAAACGGTACCTTCACATAGAACATGGACATTCCTCGTGCCATCATACTGATTAAGTTTCAGAGATTTCTTACTGTTCTGATGTTCACAGTAATTACTTGACAAAATCAGCTGCCCTTTTCTGCTGGGATAAAAGTGAGCTATTCACTCTCTCTGAGGATACTTCAGTACATCCTTTTTACACACATGTCTTTTCCTTAAATACAGTCTTCTAATGTGTGTTCCAGAAATTATTGATGGAGACTGGTAGCAGAAGCACATGGTTGTGATAAGTATATGCTTACTCATGGATCCAAAAGAAATTCTGAGTGCAGGCTTTCCCAATTTAACAGATGGTAGCATCTGAGCACTGAGAGGTTTTCTAAATGAGCACATGACCCAAGAGGAAGTCAAAATTCTGGGATCTGCATCATGGGAATCCCAAGATTGAGAGTACTGAACTTTTAAGAATTCAGATGTGGTGTCTGGGGATAATAAGATCATATCTTTATGGCTGAAAATGACTTTAGAGGTCATATCTAAATTCTTATAGATGAAGAAATTGAGATACAAAAAGGTAAAAATATTTGTCCATTTTCATAGATATTAAGTGTTAGTCAAGATTTAAACTCAGGTACAGCAGAAAAGATATTGTTTCTTCTGAAGCCCCCAAATATATTTTGTTTTCTGGAGAAGAACTAGAGGTTTGCCCTTTGATTTTGGAAGGAATTGTGCATGGTGCTATAAGAGAGAAATATCAGGGTTTTACTCAATAACAACTCTAAGTTATATTTCTTTCTGATGATTTGAATGATGGGATATATGAGATTTCTGCCTGTTCCTTTATCTACTCACTACTTCTTTCAGATGATTTGTATCTCATTAATTTTCTGCTAGATAAAATCAGGACTTTCAAATACTTGATATTCATTTAATACCCTAAGTTACTATAGAGGAGCTGGTAATGCTGGTATTCACATTTTGAGAGCTATAAATAAAGGCCAAACCATGAGGAGATTAAGGATTTTTGGAATAATTCAAGATGAGGGAAAGGAAACACAGGAAATAATGGGGGAATACCAATGCCCAGCATACTACCTGTTCCATGCAAGTCTACAATATCAGGAGGTACCAGGCTATGCATTACACGTGCAACCACAAATATAATCATCATTCACTGGGCACAGATGCTAAACCATACTCAAATACCATGAAATTCTGCTGTTCTTGGGGCTGACACCTTAGAGCTCATATGCCATTTTAAATGTCATTTTAGCAACAAATAGCTTTTTCCTAAGGAGGATGAGTTTAATTATTTTTCCCAACTAAATTTAAGTAACATATGATGCCATATTTATTTTTTGAATTCTATCCAGAGAAATATAAAGTTTTATGATGGTATATTGTCTTCTGGGTCCCAGTATTCAAAGGTAAATGAGAACTCTTTCTTAGTGATTCCCTTCCTACCCATATCACAATTGCATTCAAGACATACATTGGAATCTTTGCTGTATTTTCAGTATTTCCTTCCTAGAAGCCATGTAAAGGAAACTTGGAGCTTTAGAAACATCTATTGAGATTTTAGTGGAGTTAACCTATCTGACACCTCTTAAGAAAAGTGCACAAAGGGGCAGAGTCAACATGATGGAGTAAAAGTAGGGACGTGCTTGGGCTTTCCCTTGAAACCCTTTCAAAAACCTGTAAAAAAGGCTCTGAAGTCTAGAGCCACAGAACCTACAAAATGGCAAAATGAAACCAATTTCCATCCCAAGACAATCTGCAAGTTCAACAGGAGAGGTATGTAGTACTAGTCTGAGAGAAGAGTGCAGTGCAGGGCCAGAGCTGGCCTCAGAGGACTGAACCACTGGCAGCTGGGGTAGTTTCAGGATTTCTCAAACCCAAAATGCCAAAGACAGCTTTTAAGGTCTGTAAGAAAGGACTGTCAGACCTGGGTGAGAGAGAAGCACAGTCTGGCCCCAGCCCTATGGCAGAGGAGGTCAGGAAAGCTGTTTCCAGAGTTTGCAGCACATAGACAGTGGGGGGATCAAGCAGATGATCTGAGGGAGATTTCAGGGATCACTTTGCTGGCAGTGAGGCAGGATTCTCTGGCTTTACTCATGCTTTGCCCATGCTTGGATCTGGATCATAGTCCTGGATGGCAGTCCTGAGGTAAGGAAGAACTCTGGCTCGGTGGAGTTTGTGGGAGTAGTGGAGAGGGAATCCTACTCACAGTTACAAGGCAGAAAAGCTTGTTTATGGTCCCTCACGGACCAAAACACTGGTCAGGAGAGGAAATAAACACCTCTCCTTTGATCATACCATTTTAGAAGAACAAAAAATTTATAGGTCCTTAGAAGTATCTCTGAAAACAGTTGCACAAAACCACTGAAGTTTGGGACAGTACAACCCTCACACTGGAAACTGATTCCTACCTTGTAAAAGAGCTAAAAAAACAAATAATTATTTGGGAAAAAGAACAAACAGTAGAAAAAAAATCAGACTATAGAATCTAACTTTGGTGATAAGTAAGATCAAAACATTCAAACAGAAGACAACAAAATCAAAGCATCTACATCCAAAGACTCCAAGAAAAATATGAATTGGTCACAGGGCATACAATAGCTCAGAAAGGATTTTGAAAATGGAGTAAGAGAAGTAGAGGAAAAATTGTGAAAAAAAGAAATGAGAGTGACGCAAGAAAATCATGAAAAATGAATCAGTAGCTTCCTGAAGGAAACCCAACCCCCAAAATGCTGAAGACAATAACACCTTAAAAATAGACTAACATAAATGGCAAAAGAGGTCCAAAAAGTCAATGAGAAGAATGCATTAAAAAGCAGAATTGGTCAAATGGAAAAGAAGGTCCAAAAGCTCACTGAAAAACATAATTTCTTAAATATTTGAATGAAACAAATAGAAGCAAATGATTCATGAGAAATCAAGAAAATCTAAAACAAAACCAAAAGAATGAAAAAAATATCAGTGGAAAAAAAATTGACCTGGAAAATGCATCCAAGAGAGATGATTTAAAAATTATTGGATGACCTGAATGCTATGATAAAAAAAAGGGGCCTAATTTTCATTTACCCAGAAATTATCAAGGAAGGGAGTTTATTGACCAGAAGGATTTCTTTGGCCAGAGAGACTCTGCTAAGTCACTAAGGAGCCCTCCAGCTAAAACCCAGAAGTTGATGGTTCCCTTTCTGGTAACTGTGTATGTATATAATTGTCAAGCATTTTGGAAGCATGTCTGTTGACTTTTGATTTCTCAGAAACTGTGATTTTGATTTTCTGTGATACCTGTGCTGGACTAAAGTGATTGCTAACCCCTTGAAAATTGCTTTCCTTCAAGAATTCCAGGAGCCAAGATGGTGGAATGAAGGTTAATTGCTGTCTCTCTCTCTTTGCTGACCTTGAAGAACCCAGAGAATATCTTCCCAGGAAAAATCCTGGATCATTGGGAGCAGCAGAAAGGGTAAATTGTCTTTTGCCTGTGAGACTAGGAAAATCATTAAGGAGGGTCCTTCTTGCTGTGGCTGAAGGGGATCAGTGCAAGATGGGAACTGTCAGACAGCCCCTCCTCAGTAAACTGGGAGAAGATCCTAAGCTCCAGGGTTGTGAAGTCCACAGTCACCAACACCAGGACCCCAGGCATGCCTCAGCACCCTGGAGGAATCTGGGAGACATTAGTGCAGATGGGATCACCAACCAATGAGCATGACTACACTTGAGATCAGCAAAGGAGACCTCCTGTGGCCAGACCATCCCTCCCCCACATTTAACACAGCTAGCTCTAAAGTAACCATGAGGAAACCCAAAAAGACTTCATCTGGCCTCTCAGCACCTGGCCTTCACCAGCCAGCTCAGCACCAAGTAAGCTGCAGCATTTTAGCTTTTAGTTGAAAGAATCAGAGGCCATAATACACAAAGCTTCAAGTTTTAGGCACAAGAACTGTTGGACAGAGCCCCCTGTGCCCCAGATGCAGAGATCTACTTTAAAAGCTAGGAGAAGGGTCATCATTATGTGTAAGAAGAAAAGCAGAAAAGACCATACAATCTTTCCATGGGGACAAGGACCAAAACACTAATACCAAAGAGGTCAGCATTGAGATGGTATCCCATCTGAAACTTCAGAAGGGAATATGAACTGGTCTGAAGCACAAAGAGCATTCTAGGAAGAGCTCAGAAAAGATTTTAAAAGCCAAATTAGAGACATAGAAGAAAAACTGATCAAAGATTTTAAAAATATAAGAAAAGAAATTACAGAAGAACTTAAAAGGAAAATTGGACAAATGGAAAAAAGAAGTTCAAAACCTAAATGGAGAAAATAAGTCCCTAAAAGGAACAATTGGGCAGATGGAAAAGGAGATGCAAAAGTTAATTGAAGAAAACAATTTGATAAAAAATACAATCAGGCAAGTAGAAGCTAATGATTCTATGAGATATCAAGAATCAGTTAAACATAATAAAAAGAATGAAAAGATAGAAGAAAATGTAAAATATCTCTTTAGAAAAACAACTAACCTGGAAAATAGATCCAAGAGAGAAAATCCAAGGATTAATTGTTTACAAGAAAGCCATGATAAAAAAAAAGCCTGAACAATATCTTCCAAGAAATCATCAAGGAAAATTGCCAAGAAGTCCTAGATCCAGGGGGCAAAATAGTCATCCACCATTCACCTCCTGAAAGGGATCCAAAGCTAAAAATACCAAGGAATATTGTTGCCAAATTCCAGATCTACGAAGTGAAGGAGAAAATACTGCAGGCAAATATTGAGGTGCTTTAGTCAAGGTCACACAGGACCTTGTAGTGTCTACATTAAAAAACTGGACAGATTGGAATATAATATTCTGTATGGCAAAGAGGTGGGACTACAACCAAAGATCAAATACCCTGTATTGAGCATAATATTTCAGGCAAGGAGATGGACATTCAGTAAAATAAGGGATTTCCAGATATTCCTGATGAAAAGGTGACAGATCAATAGAAAATTTAATCTTCAAAGGCAGGTCTCAAGAGAGGTATATAAAGGTAAATTGGGGGAAAAAACCTTGGTATTCAATATGGGCAAACTGTTTACATCCCTATAAGGAAAGATATTACTTGTTAATCTTAAGAATTGCATATTTACTATAAGATATAAAAGGGATATACATAGAGAGAGGGAGTGGGTATAGCATAAATGATGTCATGATGAAAATGCAATTTAAGTGTGTGAAGGGATTGTAATGGGAGATGTGAAAAGGAGGAGTGAGGAAAAGGTAAATTACATCACAGGAAGAGGCACAAAATATATTGTAGTAGATGGAAAGATGGGAGGGAGGTGAGCATTGATTGAGTTACTCTCATCTGATTGGGTTCAAGGAGGGAACAACAAAGTCAATATAGAAATATAACCAGTTTGATAGGCAGTAGGAGGGGAAGGGAGAAAGAAAAGGGAAAGGAGGTTACAAGGGAGGGAAGAAGTAGTAAGGGAAAAGGGGATTAAAAGGGAGGTGGGCTGAAAGAAGGGAAGAAAGCCTGAGGGAGGCTGTAGTCAAAAATTAAAATTCTACTGTGGAAGGGAAGGGAGAACTAAAAGCATAAACAAGAATTAAATGGAATCGAGGGAAGGACACAGATAGTAGTCATAACCGTGAATGTGAATGGGATGACAGATAGCAGAATGGATTAAAAACCATAATCGAACAGTATGTTTACAAGAAACATATTTAAAACAGTAGTATAAACATGGGGTAAAGAAAAAAGCAGAATATTTTGTGCTTCAGTTAATGCAAAAAAAAAACCAGGGGTAGCAATACTAATCTCATACAGAGCAAAGCAGAAATAAATGTAATCAAAAGATATAAGGAGAAAAAGTATGTGCTGCTAAAAGGCACCACAGAAAATGAAGCACTTTCATTACTAAACATATATGCTCCAAGTGATATAGCAACCAGATTCTTAGAGAAGAAGTTAAGGGAGTTACAGGAAGAAATAGACAGCAAAATTATGCTAGTAGGGCACTTCAATCTCCCCCTCTCTGAACTTGATAAATCTAAGCTCAAAATAAACAAGAAAGAAGTAAAAGAGGTGAATAAAACTTTGGATAAGGAACATATGATAGAACTCTGGAGACAATTGAAGGAGGATAAAAAGGAATATACCATTTTTTCAGTGGTACATGGTACATATACATAAGTTGACCATGTACTAGGCCATAAAAAACATCACAATCCAGAGCAGAAAGGCAGAGATAGTCAATGCATCCTTCTGAGATCAAAATGCAATAAAAATATACGTAATCAAAGGCCATGGAAATATAAACCAAAAATTAATTGGAAACTAAATAATCTAATCCTAAAGAATGAGTGGGTTAAACAACAAATTACAGAAATAACAAATTCATTCAAGAGAATGACTATAATGAGACAAATCTTATGGAATACTGCAAAAGTAGCTATTAGGGGGAGTTTTACATCTTTGAAGGTCTACGTGAATAAAACAGAGAAAGAGGAGATCAATGACTTGGGCATGCAGTTGGAAAAGTTAGAAAAAGAACAAATCAATGACATGATAAAAAATGCTAATAGTTTTCCTAATATTGAACCAAACCTGCATTTCTGGTATAAATCCTACCTGATCATAATGTATTATTCTCATGATAAAGTTGCTGTATTCTTTTTGCTAAAATTTTATTTAAAATTTTTGCATCTATGTTCATTAGAGAAAGTGGTCTATAATTTTATTTCTCTGTTTTGGCTCTTCCTGGTTTAGGTATCAAAATTATATTTGTATCATAAAAAGAATTTGGGAGGACTCCTCCCCCAATTTTCCCAAATAGTCTGTATAGTATTGGAATTAACCTTTCTTTAAATGTTGGATAGAATTCACTTATAAATCCATCCAACGTTGGAGATTTTTTTTGCTAGGCTTTTCATTGATTGTTTATTCAATTTCTTTTTCTGAAATGGGGTTATTTAAGAATTCAACTTCCTCTTCTGTTAATTTGGGGAATTTATACTTTTTAAAAATAATGATCCATCTTATTTCAGTTGCTGAATTTGTGGGGGGCAGAGCCAAGATAACAAAGTACAAAGATGCTCATCCTCTAGCTCTTCCCCCATGGCCTATAAAATGCCTGTAGAAATGACTGTAAACAAATTCTAGAGCAGCAGAATCCAGAAAATAATAGTGAAAGAGATTTCTAGCCTAAGGTAGACTGGAAAGTCAACAAAAAAGGTCTATCACAAGGGGTATGGAGTGCAGTGCAGCCCATGGAGCCCAGACCAACCCTGGCCACTCAGCACTTGCAGGAACAAGAATAGAACAGGCCTCAGGGGAAGAATCCCCAGCAGTAGTGGCATTTCTCAGATCCCTCAACCCACAAGTGCCAAAGAACGCTTCAAAGGTCAGTGAAAAGGCTTTTCATTGAAGAAAGGGAACAGGATTTGGTTCAGCTAACAGCAGCCATTGCAGCAGCCATGTCCATTGTTGGAGTCCTCCACCTAAAAAGTCCCTGGGAGAACTGAGCAGTTGATAGGAATCTCAGCCCTAAGTGGCAGCCCTGCCCTCTGCCTAAAGCCCCTTGAGGAACTAAGCAGCTGATCTGAATCTCAGCCCTGAGCCAGGCCCTGAAGTAAGGAGGAGGAGTGCTGGCAAAGCTGGAGATGGTTGTGGAGAGGGAATTCTACTACTTGTGGATTCCAGGCAGAAAAGCTATTGGATGCTCCCAGACCAATGTGCAGCCCAGGAGAGGAGGAAACTCCTCTCCCTTGATTGTGCCACCTTGGAGGAACTGAGAACTTTCAGGTCCCCAGAGAATACCCTTCTCTTGACAAAGTATTCAAAAGTCAAGTAACTGGCTGGGAAAATGCCCAAAAAAGGGGAAAAAAAGACTATAGAAGATTAATTTCTTGGTGAACAGGTATTTCTTTCCATCCTTTCAGATGAGGAAGAACAATGTACACTGTCAGAGGATGTCAAAGATTCTGCATCCAGTACCTCCAAAACAAATACGTATTGGTCTCAGGTCATGGAAGAGCTTGCTAAAGGAGATCCAAAAATGCTGAAGAAAATAACGCCTTTAAAAATAGACTAACTCAAATTGGCAAAAGAGGTTCAAAAAAGTCAATGAGGAAAAGAATGCTTTAAAAAACAGTATTAGCCAAATGAAAAAGGAGTTTCAAAAGCTCACTGAAGAAAACAGTTCTTTACAAATTAGAATGGAACATATGGAAGCTAATGACTTTATGAGAAACTAAGTAATTAAAAAACAAAACCCAAAAAAAGAAAAAAATAGAATACAATGTGAAATGTCTCACTGGAGAAAAAACTGATCTGGAAAAATAGATCCAGGAGAGATAATTTAAAAATTATGGGACTACCTGTAAGCCATGATGAACAAAAAGAGTCTAGACATCATCTTTCATGAAGTTATCAAGGAAAATTTCCCTGATATCCTAGAGCTAGAGGGCAAAATAAATATTGAAAAAATCCACTAATCATCTCCTAACAGAGATCCAAAAAGAGAAACTCCTAGGAACATTGTAGCCAAATTCCAGAGTTCCCAGGTCAAGGAGAAAAAACTGCAAGCAACTAGAAAGAAGCAATTCTAATATTGTGAAAATACAGTCAGGAAAACACAAGATCTAGCAGCTTCTACATTAAGAAACTGAAAGACTTGGAATATGATATTCCAGAAATCAAAGAAACTAGGATGAAAACCAAGAATCACCTACCCAGCAAAACTGAATATATTACTTCAGAGGAAAAAATTGTCATTCAATGAAATAGAGGACTTTCAAGCATTCTTGATGAAAAGATAAGAACTGAATAGAAAATTTGACTTTCAAACATAAGAATCAAGAAAAGTTTGAAAAGGAAAACAAGAAAGTGAAATCGTAAGTCTCCTTCTAAAGTTGAGCTGTTTACATTCCTACATGGAAAGATGATATCTGTTTCTCGATATTTGGGTAGTTGGAGGGATTATATATACACACATATGCATATATATGTACATATATATATATGTATATATATTATATATATATATATATATATATATATATATATATAGAGAGAGAGAGAGAGAGAGAGAGAGAGAGAGAGAGAGAGAGAGAGAGCATAGGGTGGACTGAATAAGAAGAAATGAGATCTAAGAAAAATAAAATTAAGGGGTGAGAGAGGAATATAGTTGGAGGAGAAAGGGAGAAATGAAATGAGGCCAATAATGTCTCATAAAAGAAGCAAGAAAAAGCTTTTTCAAAGGAGGAGAAAAGGGAGGAGGTGAGAGGGAAAAAAGAAAACTTACTCTCTTCATATCTGGCTTAAGGAGGGAGTAACATGCACACTCAATTTGGTATGAAAATCTATCTTACACTATAGGAAAGTAGGGGAGAAGGAGACAAGCAGGG
>JAQQSK010015422.1:0-10783 GCA_028658325.1 Potorous gilbertii
TTCTACAATCAGTCAGTAAATAGGTTGCTTTCAGTTTTTTACTACTACAAATAAAGCAGCTATAAATATCTTCAAAAAAAAAAAGAAAAAATAACAGGTAGAGATTATCAAGTAAATAATGAAAAGAAGCAGTAATAAAGGAGGAACAGTACTTCCAGTTCTTAGACAGTATGATAAAACAGAAGATATCAAAACTCTAGATAAGAGTGGGTAAGAAACAATGGGAGTAGAAATCCAGTGTTTGATAAACCAGAAAATATAAAGTATTTAGCAAAGAGCTTTGTATTTCACTTTTTAAAAACTATGGGGAAAACTAAAAGGCAATCGGGCAGAAACTGGCCTTAGACCAACAGTTTACACAATATTCCTCAATACATATAGCAATGGACATGTAATTTAATGTCAAAAATCATAACACAAAAAAAAATTAGAAGAAAAGCAGATCATGAATCTTTCACACATAGGACAAAAATTCTTATTCCACAAGGTATATAGACATATACAAAGACAAATGATTATAAAAAGCTAACAGGCTTCTACACAAAATTAATACATTTAGGATATTAAGGGAAGTAGTTCAATAGGAAAATATATTTGTATCAGAATTCTCAAAAGAAAATCGTATCAAAATATGCAAGATATATATGTATGTATATGCATATATATATGCAAAAATATATGAACATATGTTTGTATAAGTACATCTACAGGTTTATGCTTGTATACATATATCTTCTATATAAATATATCTGTCATTACTGCTATATTCCAAAAAACATTCTCCAGTAAACAGTTTGGTCATCAAAAGATATGAATAAAAAGTTCTAAAAAGTTCCTTTTGTTTTCTGAGCCAATCTACCATTTTTTTCAATATACGGCATTATTTGATGAATTTAAAGTTTTCAAAGTGAAGTTTATATTTTCTTCCATTCATTTCTAATATTGTAGTTTTTCCCCCAATTTTTGTGTTTTTCCTTCTTCCTCTGTAAACACTTTAGGACATCCCTATTCCCACCAGCTCATTCATCCTCAAGTCCCACCCCAACCCCTTGTTTTTTTTGTCATTTTCCCTAGTTTGGGGAGGTTTTCTTAATTTACTTCTTCCACTACCTCTTCTTTTCTCAGGTTATCTAATCCTTGCAGTCTAATTTTCTCTCAGTTAAAAAGTCAAGTGAACTCTATTTCCCTATTCCCTTTCAACTTGTATTTATTAGTTTTTTTCACATTCAGTGACTTTTTCTAGAAAGTATTTCCCTTGTTCTTTATAATATATCTCTTCCCTTTCTGTCTTTCTGTCTATTTCCAGGCTATTCTTTAATTAATGGCTTTTAAACTTACCTCTATGTGCGTGTATTCCTAAACACATTAATTCTTCTAAAGCACCTATTTTTCTAGTTCTCACTTCCAAACAGTTTTATTGCCTTTTTTAACTCGTCCCCTGCCCCTCCTGCTTTTCTGCAGTGCCTTTTGGAAAAACCAACTTATTCAAGTGATAAGAGAGGATACTGCCCTAAGGTTGGAATTTTCCGGTCCTGAATCATGCAAATCAGTATTAAACCTCCTGGTTATTATTTTTTCCACATTTGTCATTAAATATCCTCTCTGGCTCTCTTCTGAGGGTCTATTGCCCTTATCGTGGGCAGTATGTTATTCATGGAGACATAACACTAAGTGGAAGTGTTGTCTCTAATTATCAAATTCCAGCACAATAATTCCATTCTAAGACTGTCTCTTGTTAGAAAATCTCTTTCTCCCTTGCAAGCGAATATTCTTCAATAGGACACCTTTCCCCCTTGTTTCCTTACTGACCTCACTGCTACTGTAAATCACACTGGTGTCATCCTTCAGTTTCCCCTCCAATTTCTTTTTGTTTTTGATGTGGAGATGAAGAATTGGCTGTATCTGAATGCTTATTATTGCTATTGCTGCGTCGCACTTTTCATGACCCCAAGGGCCATACTGTCCATGGGGTTTGCTTTGCCAAGATAATGATGAGCTCTGCCATTTCCTTCTCCAGTGGAATAAGGCAAACAGAGGTTAAGTGACTTAGCCAGATCATGCAGCTACCAAGTGTCTGAGACCAGATTTGAATTCAGGTCTTTCTGACTCCAAACCCAGTGTGTTTGGATTCACTACCATGAATGCTAGACATCTTCAGTTTTTTAGCACGATGGAGCCCCACACACATGCTTATGCACTTTATATACTACTTATATGCTATACCAGTATACCACTACACCTCTGCTTCTCAGTTCTTATTGAGCACTGTAGCAACACACAATTCTGCCATTCAATGTAACCATCCAGAGCAAGATTCTAGGCTTTGGGTTTCTAGGATGTCATGTGGTTTAGGGGTACAGTAGTGTTCTGCTGCAACTCTATGCACAGTCCTGCCAGAATGTAGCAGCTTCAAGGAGAGAGGATGCTATGGGAGCATAGTATAGAGTATGGATTCACCTTTTTTGTTGTCAGTTCATCAATTAACTTCTTTAGAGTTCTTTGTTACAAATTGAAATTACTTTATATCTTGAGCAGAGTTACAGTTGTAGAGAGTTTTAAGAGGTCCTGAACATCAGAAAAAGTTCAAGTTTTCCATCTTACTGGTCATGGGACTCAGAAATCTGCAATATGTTCTTAATACATCGTGCAAAAAGAGCCAAAATAGACAAAGAAAATTACAGAACAATACCCGTAATGAATGTTGCAGAAAATTTTAAATAAAATATTAACAAAGAGACTATAGCAATATATAACAAAACTCGTACCCTGTGACCATATCGGACTTATATCAGTAATAAAATGTTGGCTCGATGTCAAGACAATCATCAACGTTATTAATACATATTAGCAACAATAAAACCCCATATGATTCTATCAAAGACGCATAAACAACTTCCAAAAATACACAGCAATAATGTACTTGTTCAGTGTAATATTAGTCAAACTACACCAAAGGATAACTTCACAGAGCTAGAGAAAATAACAACAAAATTCACCTGGAAGAACAAAAGATAAGAGAATTTTAGTGTAAGTTGTTGAAAAAAAATGGGAAGGAAGAGCACCTACCAGTAGTAGATTCAAAACTATGCTACAAAGCAGTATTCATCAACCTAAATTGATGCTGACTGAAAAATACAAAGGACAGTTGGTGGAACAGATTAGTTTCATAATATACAGAAGCAAATGAGTACAGTAGCCTTGTGACTGAAAAGCTTAAAGATCCTGTTTTTAAGGTAAGAATTTGTTGTTATTCAGTCATTTTGGTAATGCCCAACTCTTCCTGACAGATGATAGAGTGATTTCCCATTTCCTTTTCCAGCTCATTTTACAGATGAGGAAACTGAGGCAAACAGGATAAAGTGACTTGTCCAAGGTTACACAGCTAGTAAGCATCTGAGGCCAGATGTGAACTCAGGTTTTCCCAACTCCTGGCCCAGTACCCTATTCAATATGCCACCTAACTACCCAAAGGTAAGAATTTAGAATCTGATAAAACTGCTAGGATAACTAGAAAGTAGTCTAGCAGAAACTTAGTATAAACTAACACCTTATACCATATATTAAGATAAATTCAAAGACACATGACATAGAAATAAAGAATAACATCAGGAACAAAAGAGAAAATACCTTTAAAATTTCTAACTGGAAGATGAGTTCAAGACCAAATGATGGAGAGGATCACAGAAGATGGAACGGATAATTTTGATTATGGACAATTTGCAGTCATTTGCACAAACAAAATGAGTAAAACTAAAACTAGAAGAAACTAGACTACTGTCAAAGGCAGAACATCTCCAGACTGAAACAAACCAAGAACAATGACTAGGGAAAAGATTAGGGATCTGAGCTCATGGCAGGTGGCTGTAAAATGAACAAGAAGAAGTATACAAATACTAATCCACATCTCTATCACACAATGAATCCAAATGGCTGGTCTGGTCTCTTATTGGCCACTGACTAGATTTTAGATGGGAAGCTAGGTGGCACAGTGGATAAGAAATGGTTAAAAAGACTTGAGTTTGCGTATACATTCAGACTCTTCCTAGCTGTGTGACCCTGTTTTTGCCTCAGTTTCCTCATCCATAAAAGGAGCTGGAGAAGTCAATGGCAAACCACCCCAGTATCTTTGCCAAGAAATAGCTAAATGGGGGGGGGGGGGGGTGGAGCCAAAATTGAAGGGTAAAAGCAGGGACCTGCTTGAGCTCTCCCCCAAACCCCTCCAGAAACCTGTAAAAAATGACTCTCAACAAATTCTAGAGCAGCAGAATCCACAAAAGGACAGAGTGAAACAAGACAACCTAGAAAGTTGAAAGGAAAGTCTATTACACCAGTCTGAGAGAAAAGCTCAGTCTCAGTGGAGGCACAGTCAGGGTGGAACAAACCTGGAGCAGGTCTCAGGGCACTGACACACAGGCAGCTGGGGTTGTTTACAGACTTCTCAACTCCCAAATGCCAAAGACAACTTCACAGGTTAGTAGAAAAGGTCTGTTAGACCTGTGTGAGAGAGGAGCTGTGTCTGGCTCCAGCACCAGCTGTTTCCAGAGCTCTCACTCCACAGGCAATGGGGAATCAAGTGGCTGATCAGAGCGGGACTGCAGGAATCTCTCTGCTGGTGACAAGGCAGAATTCTCTTTCTTTGCCTATGGTTTGGGTTGCAGTCCTGGACGGTAATCCTGGGGCGAGCAGGAGCATTGGTGTGGCAGAGCTTGTGGCAGCAATGGAGCAGGAATTCTACTCATAGTTCCAAGGCAGAAAAAAGTGTCTCTGGTCACTCATGGAGCAAATCACAGATGAGGAGAGGAGTAAACCCTTGTCCTTTCATCCTACCACCTAGGAAGAACTGAAAATTTACAGTTCCCTAGAAATATCTCTGAAAACAGCTGCACAACACCCCTGAAGCCTGGGACAATACACCTTCCACACTGGAAGCAGAGTCCTACTTAAACAAAGAGCTGAAAAGTCAAGTAATTAACTAGGAAAATGAGTAAGCGGTGGGGTAAAAACAGAAAACAGAAGCTTACTTTGGTGAAAAAAGATCAAAACCAGAAAAAGACAACAAAGTCAAAGCTCCTAAATCTAAAGCCCCCAAGAAAAATATGAATTGGTCTCAGGCCATAGAACAGCTCAAAAAGGATTCTGAAAATCATGTACAAGAAGTAAAAGAAAAAGTGGGAAGAGAAATGAGAGTGAAGCAAGAAAATCATGAAAAACAAGTCAACACCTTGCTAAAGTAGACCGAAAAAATGCTGAAGAAAATAACACCTATAAAAATAGAGTAACCCAAATGGCAAAAGTGGTAGTGAGGAGAATGTCTTAAAGAGCAAAATTCACCAAATGGAAAAGGAGGTCCAAAAGCTCACTGAAGAAAATAATTCCTTCAAAATTAGAATGGAGAAAATGGAAGTTAATGACTTCATGAGAAATCAAGAAATTATGAAACAGAACAAAACAAATAAAAAAATAGAAGATAATGTGAAACATCAGTGGAAAAACAAATGACCTAGAAAACAGATCCAGGAAAGATAATTTTAAATTACTGGAGTACCTGAAAACCACAATCAAAAAAAGAGTCTAGACATCATCTTTCAAGAAATTATCCAGGAAAACTGCCCTGATATTCTAGAATCAGAGGATAAAATAGAAATGGAAAGAATTCACTGATCACCTCCTGTAAAAGAGCCCAAGAAGGAAACTCCTAGAAATACCGTAGCCAAATTCCAGAGTTCCCAGGTCAAGGAGAATATATTGCAAGCAGTCAGAAAGAAACAATTTGAGTACTGTGGAAACACAATCAGGACAACACAATATTTAGCAGCTTCTACATTAAGGAATTGGAAGGTTTGGAATATGATATTCCAGAGGTCAAATGAGCTAGGATTAAAACCAAGAATCACCTACCCAGCAAAACTGAGTATAATACTTCAAAGGGAAAAACAGACATTCAATGAAATAGAGGAATTTCAAGCTTTCTTGATGAAAAGACCAGAGCTGAATGGAAAATTTTACTTTCAAATACAAGAATTAAGAGAAACATGAAAAGGTAAATGGGAAAGAGAAGTCATATGGGACTTATTAATGTTGAACTATTTATATTTCTACATGGAAAGATACTTGTAACTCATGAGATCTTTCTCAGTATTAGGGTAGATGGAGGAGAGAGAGAGAGAGAGAGAGAGAGAGAGAGAGAGAGAGAGAGAGAGAGAGATGGTACAGGATGAGTTGAATATAAAGAGATATCTAAAAAACAGAATTAAGGGGTGAGAGAGAGAAATGTACTGGGAAGAGAAAGTAAGCAGTAGAATGGGGTAAATTCATATAAAATAAAAGTTTTTACAATGAAGGGGAAGAGGTGAAAGGGAATGAGTAAACCTTACTCTCACCAATTTTGGCTTAAGGAGGGAATAACATGTACACAAGTGGGTACGAAAATCTAACTTAACATATCGGAAAGTATGGGGAAAGTGGATAAGAGACGAGCAGATGATACAAGGGAGGGAAAATGGGAGGAGGGTGCAATCAAAACCAAATACTTTTGAGGAGGGACAGGTCAAAGGAGAGAGTAGAAGAAATGGAGGGCAGGAGAGGATCAAGGGAAATATAGTCTTTCACAACATGACTGTTACATAAGTATTTTGCATGACTACCCATGTATAATGTGTTAAATTATTTGCCTTCTCAATGAGGATGGGTAGATACAAAATTTAAAGTTTTAAAAACAAATGCTAAAAATTGTTTTTACATGCAACTGGGAAATAAGATATACAGGCAATGGGATATAGAAATCTATCTTGCCCTAAAGGAAAACAGAAGGGAAGGGGATAAGAGAAGGGGACTAGAATGTGTTGATAGAAGGGACCACAGATTAGGGGAAGGGGTAATCAGAATGCATGCTCTCTCAAGGTGGGGAAAGGGGAGAGATGGGGAGAAAATTTAGAATTCAAAATCTTGTGGAAGTGAATGTTGAAAGCTAAAAAAAGATTAATTAATTTAAAAATGAAAAAAGAAAAACCCTGAATGGGATCATGAAGACACGACTGAACAACAACTTCCTATGCTTCTTATGCAAATCTTAATGTTGACCCACATTTCAAAACTAAATCACCCTCAGTTTAGAGAAAGAGTGCCTGTTATGTTGGGATTTGATACCTATTACTAGGAATATTCGTAGACAGTTCCAACTTTCATCCTGTGCTTCTTAGCAAGACTACAAGGTCCTTATATCCACAATTTTTTGTAATTCTGAAATATTTTTATACTTTTTGTCAATTATTGTAAGAAAATGCATTCAGTGATGATGATTAAAGCAGATTACCACCTTGGTTGAGTTATTCTTTTTTAGTACAGTTGAACAACTAGATTTGTTTCATCAAACTAAAAAAGAGTTTCTTAAAATTCTTGTTTACCTATCTCCTTTCAAATTCACATAAGCCATCAACATCATTTGTTTGTTTCATTACGATTCTGTATTAAATGAGTAATTTAATACAGAAGTAACTGACTTAACTTCTCAGTATCACAAGCAGTTTTCTGAAAAGATAAATTGCAGAGAAGATGTAGATCTGCAACAATAAAAATCCATATTGGGAGGTTCTTATGCCAACGAAAACATAGGTTAAATACAAAAGAATTATATTATAATTGCTTTTGACTGTTCTGCTCAAAGAAGGTAATTAATAAATTTGTTCAGCTAACGAATGACACAAAGGAAAAAGCACAAGTGTAAATAACTGGTAATTTTCCAACTCTTTATATTCTCTCAGTGCCATGGTCATAGCTTGATAATAAAGAGGGGACACTCAGTTATTAAGTCTTCTTAAGTAGTCCATTTGCTCTGAAAGAATGATTCAGGTACTCTCAAGAACTTGGCTTTACTGTAACGTAAATAACCTTAAGCATATTATGTATATGTGTGCATGTATACATTTAAATATACATTTGTATGTATAAATATTGTGTATGTATGTGTGTATGTGTATCTTCTCTATAAACACTAAGATGATTTTTAAAATATATATACTTAAATAAGTTTGAGTAACCATAAACATTTTCATTTGAACATATACAGAAAGTAACCCAAAATATACCAATTTTATTAAGATTCCTTTGACCAAATTTATGTTAAAGCACAAATTTTAGATGAGTTTGAAAATTAAAAAATTAAAAATAAATCTTACTTGGATAAACATGTGAAAATAAATATAATTTCAATAATGTGAAAAATAAAATGACAATATTTAAAAGACCTGATTTAACTTTTAATTTTTTATAAGACATCTCACAAAGAATGCAGTCCTTTGAAGATACATAAGAACTAAAATGAGTAAGATTAAAAAATTTTGTGGCTACTGTTTGCACTTAGTTTTTTGTTTTCTTTGGTGTTATGGGAAATTTTAATGGACTTAAGAAATATATAATTTTAAAACTATGTCGTCCAATGCAATCTAGCATTATTTATGAATTTAAGCTATAAATGAAAAAAGTCAAAACACAGGGTTCTAAATATGTTTTTCAAACCATATTTTATTTGAAAATGCAACAGCTTTTATTTTTTAATGATTACATTTTAGGATGACTTATTTGAAGTCAGTTTCCTGCTTTGCAACATCAATTTTTAAAAAGCTGTGGGTCTTAAGTGAAGGAATATAAATGAATGTCAGTCCCCGCTGGTAGATTTGAATATATAACTTCTTATTGAAAGAAAATAACATGTAATGAAACTGCCTATAAGAAGTTACATCTCAAACAAGAATCCAAATGTCCATTTCTACCTCATACCTTCATTTTGCAATTAATGTCATGCTTTTCTTTTCTCCACCCTGTTTCCTGCTTCCTCAGGTTCTCCAGATCATTCAGCAGTTCACTGCAGCGTATACCTAATTCTTTATTTTCCTCCTCTAGCTCTTCGATAATGAGTATGTTTTGTTCCTCCTTCTTCTGTGCCCTCTCCTTAGTGTTCTGCAGACAGTACCATGAGCACCAGTAAACAACACAACACAACAGTAACAACAGAAGTGAGAATTAATCAGCAAACATAAACTGCACAGCTTTACCCTCACAGCAGCTTTCTGCATTTGATGGCCAAGGTCACCTGTGTACTTTTATTGGCCTCTTTTCATGCAGGTGGAAGGGTCATATTTTTTAACTGGATGACAGCTTTGATGAGCACACATTTGCAAAGAGCACATTAATTGATCAATCTGCCTTTGATGCTGTCCCCAGCTATTTTTGAGACCCACACAGACATATCCTCCCAGACCTGAGCTTTATCAATTAATAATGCTAGTCCCATCAGAATCTAATTACAAGAAGCCACATCTTCACACTCCTACTTTCTTTGCTCCATTTCCATCATTAACTATTTATTAGAAAGTTATAAAGCTTAGATTCTTAGCTTTAAAGCAGCTTTCCCAGAGTTTTGTGTGTAAGAAAACTCTATGATACAGGAAGGCCTAAGGCAATTTTTCCTCTAAGCTTGTCACTTTCTGTGCCACAAAGGCTGACAATGCTTAAAGAAGGACTTCAAAGCTACAATCCTATAAAACTATGTACAAGTCAATATACCTTAAGTTCTTGACTTTGATCTTTAAATTTCTTCTGTAAGTCACTCAGTTCTTTCTTTAAGAAAACATTTTCTTCATCCACAGCAATTTTCTCTTCTATAAGGGTTTTTATTTCCTGTTGTGATCCTGATTCTCTCTGTTGAAAAAAATGAAAAGTACTTATAAAGGAAATATTATTACTATAGTTTCCTCATATTCCCATTGTTCATATCTAGGATAAGAAACTTTAAAAAATTATTTTCAGGAGATTATGAAAATGTGTCATATTCACTGAGTGCTTTTTAAACTTAAGGAAATTGAGTTTCAGAATTCAAAATCATACTACTGGTGTCAAAACTCGTACTAAACAATGTACCATACAGATTCTAAATTTAGTGATCTACCTACCACAGTGTGCTTCAACTGATATCTGAAAACTTATTTCCTTTATTATAATAATATCCAATAAATTTTGTTATCCAATATATAATAGCATTTAGAAACTATACTTTCATCTGATGACTTAAGAGGGTTAGAATGGAGGTTAGAAGAATAGGTTGTTACAAGCTACACTAGTCAATTACAAGTATCTGCTACTGATATTTTTAAGGTAATTTAAGGTGGAGGGGAGAAATAGGTGACTTTAAAACCAGACTCCAGAAACTTGACAGGTGTTTTATGACCCTGGACAAGTCCTTCCGCCTCCATCTGCCTCAGTTTCCTCAACTATAAAGTAAGGATAGGGGGCGGAGCCAAGATGGCGGAGTAGAAAGACTCACCTATGCTAGGTCCAAACCCACAGCCCATAGATTCCCTCTAAAAAGAACTCCTGACAAATTCTGGAACAGTGGAAGCTGCGCAGAAACACAATGAAGGAGATTTCCGTTGCAGAAAGCCCTGAAAAACCCATCGCAAAGGTTCCCCGGACACGGGAGCGGAGTCCTCCCCTCCCCCACCCCGGGCTGCACTGCACTGAGAGGAGTGAGCAGAGCCCAGCAGGCGTCAGGGACCTGATTCTCCCTCGGCCGCGAAGGTCCCTCCACCCACAGACGCACAGGTCAGTGAGAGAGACGGACTGAGAGGGGAGCGGGGGGGATCTCTGGGACTCGGACTCCCCCCCCCCGCGGCCACGGCAGAGGCAAGGCGGAGGCAGCTCCGCCAGAGACTCCCGGGGCGCGGGCAGGGGCTCCACAGTGTCTCCATTGCAAGAGATCTCTGCATAAACCCCCTGAGGGAACTGAGCC
>JAQQSK010015423.1:0-10782 GCA_028658325.1 Potorous gilbertii
GCTTTTAGCTCTCCTGTCTCCCTTCAACTCCTCAACAGTTTTCACTTCTCACCATCAGCTCCTGTAGCCTTACCTTCCTTCTTTTAGCCCCCCTCCCTTTTACTTCCCTTTACCCTTACTTTTAGCTTCCCCTCCTCTTTTTTCCCCCTTCCCCTCCTCCTGCCTGTAGAGCTAGTTAGAATTACATACTTATGTTTATTGTTCCCTCATTGAACCAAATCAGATGAGAGTATCTCTCAAACAATGCTAATCTCCCTCCCCTCTTTCCCTCTACTATAATTTTGTACTTTTTTCCTGTGATGTAATTTACCATTTTCTGCTTCCTCCTTTTCATGACTCCTAATCCCTTCACATACTTAAATCTTTTTAATATGACATCATTTACTTTATACCTGTTCCCTCTATGTATATCCCTTTTATATTTCATAATAGATGTACAATTCTCAATATTAACAGGTATCATCTTCTCTTATAGGCAGGTTAGCAGTTTGCTCAAATTGAGTAACAATTTCCCCCCACTCTGTTTACCTTTTTATGCCTCTCTTGAGACCTGTATTTGAAGATCGAATTTTCAATTAAATTCTGGGAGTTTTTGTCAGGAAGGTCTGGAAATCTCTTATTTGTTGAATGACTATCTCCTTGCCTGAAATTTTATGCTGAACCTTTCTGGGTAGTTGATTCTTGGTTGTAGTCTCATCTCCTTTGTCGTATGGAATATCGGATTACAATTCCTTTGACCTTTTAATGTAGAAGCTGCAAGGTCAGTCCTGTGTGATCCTGACTGTTGCTCCTCGATATTTGAATGGTTTCTTTCTGGTTGCCTGTGTTATTTTCTCCTACACTTGATAGTTATGGAATTTGGCAATGATATTTCTTAGGGTTTTGAGTTTGGGATCTCTTTCAGGAGGTGAACAATGGATTTTGCCCTCTGGATCTAGCACTTATGGGCAGTTTTCCTTGGTGATTTCTTGGAAGATATTGTCCAGACTCTTTTTTTCATCATGGCTTTCTGGCAGGCCAATAATTCTCAAATTTTTTCTCCTGGATCTATTTTCCAGGTCAGTTGTTTTTCCAATTAGATATTTTACATTTTCTTTTGTCTTTTCATTCTTTAGATTTTGTTTGACTGATTCTTGTTGTCTCACAGAGTCATTAGTTTCTGCTTGCTCAATTCTAATTTTTATCAAATTATTTTCTCCAGTTAATTTTTGTACTTTTTTTCCATTTGTCCAGTTTTCCCAGTTAGGTTTTGTGCTTCCTTTTCCATCTGTCCAATTGCTCCTTTTAAGGAGTTATTTTCTCCAGTTAATTTTTGTGTTTCCTTTTCCATTTGTTCAATTTTCCTTTTTAAAGAGATGGTCTCCTCAGTGAATTCTTTTTTATATACTTTTAAAATCATTGGCCAATTTTTCTTCTATTTCCTTCTTCAGCTGTTCCTGGAGAGCTGTTTGTGCATGCAAGCAGTTCATAGTCCCTTCTGAACTTTCAGATGGAAGTACAGTCTCACTACTGACCTCTTTGGTATTTGTGTTTTGGTCTTTGTCCCCATAGAAAGAGTCTATGAATTTTTCATGCTTGTTTTGCTTTTTCTTGTTCATGTTAGTGATTATGTGTTATGGCTTCTGGTTCTTTCAATTAGAAGCTGCAGTACTTGGTATTGAGCTGATTTTTGTGAAAAAACTAAGAACAAGTGTCTTATCATCTTTTCATTTTGTGTTTCCCCAATCTTCCCTGGGGTTAGCTTGTTAAGTGTGGGGGAGGGGTGGTCTGGTCACAGGAGATCTCCTCAGCTGAATTGAGGCAAAGACAAGCTCAGGAGATGTGATCCCAGCTGCCTTATTGTCTTCTTGTTTCCCCTGGAGTGCTGAGGCACACCTAGATCCTAGTGCAAGTTTCCACCCCTCCACAGTACGAGGAATCCCCCTTAGCTATTTTCCTAGCCTCTGGTGTTATGAGACTATTCGCTCCCTCTGTTGTTTCCACTGATTCAGGATTTTTCTGGGGAAATACTTTGTGATTCTTTCAAGGTCATCAAGCGGTAGGAGAGAGCATTTACTGATCACTCTGTCATCCTGGCCCCAGGAAGTTCAAGTAGGTGACTTACAGATGTTTAATCTGCAGAATGAAAGTTTCAGGAGCTGCTGTGGCGGATATCTGGTGCTCAGCGGTTGTCTCTCGCTTGGCTCTGCTGGTCTCTTACCCTGGGCTGCCACTCTGCCTGTTCTGCCTGCTGTTGTCTCAGGTTTCCTTGGGGCCCTCCTGCTTTGCTGTGTCAGCGCAGCGCTGTGGGCTCACTCCCATGGAGCAGATGCTTCCCAAGGACCTTCCAGTCTGTCCTGGTCTTTGAATCTGCCACAGTCTGTCTCCTATTGGATTCTGCACCTCCAAAATTTGATCAGATTCTCTTTTTAGAAGTATCTGAAGGAGTTTGTCTAAGAGCTTAGGTGAGTTGTTGCCCTCACTCCTCCATCTTGGCTCTGCCCCCTCTTGGCTCTACGCCCCCCCCATGAAAGGTTTTAAATACCAGGCTTTGTTGTGTTGTTCAGTAATTTCAGTGGTATCCCACTCTTCATGACTCCATTTGGGATTTTCTTGGCGAAGATATTAATGTGGTTTCCCATTTCTTTCTTCAGTTCATTTTACAGATGAGGAAACTGAGGCAAACAGTGCTAAGCAACTTCCCCAGGGTTTCATAGCTAGTAAGTATCTGAAGCCAGATTTGAATTCAGATCTTCCTGACTCTAGGTTCAGTGTTCTATCTGCTCTACTATCTACTATCAAGCTAATGAGCTTCCATATTGTTCCATAGGTAATGGGGGAGCTGCTGAAGATTTTGGAGTAAGATAGAGGCTTATGTATTAGGAAGATTATTTTGGCAGTTGTGAGAAGAGGAAAGACTAGATGTATGGAATCTAGTTAGGAAGCAATCACAATAGTTTTAAAGAAAAGTTGATGAAGCCCTGAACTAGGCTGATGGTAATATGGGTAGAAAAAATAGGATGAATATTGAAAGCTAAAATAAATAAATAAATTGAAATATGGGGAAAAAGGAAAATAGAATGAATACCAAATTTATGGGTAAGGTAGAATCAATAAGATTTGGCGACTAATTAGCTATGAGATATGAGAGAGACAAAGATGGCCATTAGATTTTGAGCTTGGGTTACTGGGAATATAGTAGTACCATCTTTAGAAATGAGGAAATTCTAAGGTGTTGAAGAGAAGGAAGATTTGGGGAAGAAATTAATGAATTCAGTATTGGACAAGTTGAGTTTGAAGTGATTTGGGGAGCTTCAGGTGGGGATGTCCACCCCACATTTGGAAATGCATGACAGAAAGTCATGGGAAAGATTATCAGACACCAAAATGTGTTCATTGAATCCATTTATGATATCACCAAAGGTAAGAGGATCTACAGAGAAGAAAGGAGAGACAGAAACTTGGGAAATTTCGAGGCAACAGTTGGGAGGTGGGAGGAATCTCAGGAGGAGATTCTCAGAAGAATCTCAGAGGACTGCTCAGGCAGGTAGGAAAAGAATTAGGAGAAGAACATCATGTATAGAAAAGGAAGAGGGGCTATCAAGAAGCTGATTGGCAACAGTGCCAGAAAGGAGGATGAGGACTTGATGATTAAGAGGTTGTGGGTGACTTGAAACAAGATTTCAGGGTGTTCAATGATTAAGAAGTGAGGAAGTTAAGATTATGAAGGTATAGCACTGTTTCTGTCACTGACAGGGAAGAGAAAAAGATAGTAACTTTGAGGAGTAACATGAATGAATGAATGGTGGCAGTGTGGTGTATTGTTTAGAGTCCTAGGCTTATAATCAGGAGAACTGAGTTCAAATCCCTCCTCAAGTCTTAACTATGTAATCATGAGCAATTCCATTAGAGTTTCAATTTCCTTGTCATTCAAAGGCATAATATTATTTCCACTAGCTACCTCATAGGATTCTTCTGAATAATGTGCTTTGTAAATCTTAGTGAGATATAACTGTGAGTTATTGTTAAGTGAGGTTTGTTTATTTTTCTTTTTCATGCGCTCTATCATTTAGGTTAGGGGCAGCTAGGTGGTGCAGTGGATAGAGCAATAGTGCAGGAGTCAGGAGGACTTGAGTTCAAATCTCAAATATCAGATACTTGACATTCACTAGCTGTGTGACCTTGAGCAAGTCACTTAACCCCAGTTGCCTCATCCTGGGTCATCTCCAGTCATCCTGATGAATATCTGGTCACTGGATTCAGATGACTCTGAAGGAGAAGTGAGGCTGGTGACCTGCACAGCCCTCCCTCACTCAAACCAAGGTCAAGTGCAAGTCATGTCATTATTTCTCTGATGGCATGGTCTACTTCAGCAACGAAGCATGAACACACACATTTAGACCAGAAGTGGGGAACCTGTGACCTCAAGGACACATGTGGCCCTCTCGTTCCTCAATTGAGTGAACCTAAACTTTATAGTACAAATCCCCTTAGTGAAAGGATTTGTTCTGTAAAATTTGGACTCAGGCAAAAGCCTGCACCCAAGGACCTAGAAGATCACATATGGCCTTGAGGCTGCAGGCTCCCTACTCCTGACTTAATTATAAGGCCTACTTGCTATTCCTTATACACAACATTCCTGTCTTCTGTCTTTGTGTCTTTTCACTCAGTGACTATCCTCTGAACCTGGAAAACTCCCTATTCATCTTTGCTCCTTGTAATCCCTGATTTTCTTCAAGACTCAGTTCAATGACTTTCCTTTTCCTATTGGCTATGGTGCTTTCTTCTATAAAGTTATCTTCCATCTATTCTGTGTCTTATACGTACACATATAAACACGCACACATATACCCCTATACAAATATGTATACATACATGTATACATACGAACATGCACATATGTGTATATATACACACACATACCCATGTATGAACACATACATGTATGTATTTTCTTCCCTGTCACAATGTGAACTTCCTGTATCCCCATCATTTAGAGTTCCTGGCACATTTTTCTTATTGTTTAGTCATTTTGGTCACTTCTGACTCTTCATGACCTCATTTGGCATCTTCTTGGCAGATACTCGAGTGGTTTGCCATTTTCTTCTCCAAGTACCTGGCACAAAGTAGAGTTTAATAAATGCTTATTTATTGATTGATTGATTGGCTTAAGCTAAGCTGAAGTAGAAGGCAACAATCATAGTTATTTTTCAGCTTCCTTTTCATGCCAACCCAGTATTGTGATAGGCTACATAGTTCTGTGTCCATTCTGTCTTGAAACATTTCTTTGAGGATGATTCTTACATTGTTCTCCTTAAAAGCCCTGTGGCAGATATTCGATATGCAGAGGTCTCTAGACCTGCATACTAGTGTTCTCTTGGCAAAAGTCTCTTATTTACCAATGACATTTAGGGTATGTAAAGGCCAGAAAAGTCACCAAATGATATGTAGTCCATTCCCATGCATTTGATCATGGCTTCTTTGAACTTTCTCAGGAAAAAAAATGGTCTTTTCTCTTCTTAAAAATCTCCAGAGAAGCCTTGTCATTTCCTTCGGTCATTCATTTCAGTCAACCTCTTAATAGACAAGAAATCTTCTAGCTAACACTTTCCTTGGGGCAGGTTTCAATGGAAGTTTATCCAAACTCCAGAGAGCATGTGAATGGGCACATACTTAATGTGTACAAGTATATGTTAGTGTGGTTATTTGTTTGTTTTGCGTGCATATTTGATGTGCAAGTGTGTGATGTCTATCACATCATTCACAGTAGAACATCACATTCAAAAATAGATCTGGGACCTGGGATGTCTTTGCTGGGAATTTGTGTAGCAGCAGTATATTATTCACTTCATCTCTGAACCATTTGGAATATTTTAAACTAGAGCTTACCAAAATGTTCCACTTTCTCTTTCTCCTCCCCACTTGGATGATGACTGTGGGACCCAGGTGCCAAGCTGTGGAAAATAATTGTCTAGTGATGGTGACATCTGGCTCTTTGGCAAGCTCCTTGCACAATTTCTTTCTTTAAAAAAATTTCCAGAGAATAAATGATAGCTTAGAGCTGAGTTATAATAGAGCTTTGTCTCTTAATGTGTTTGGGCCAGGTTTATCTCAAATTCATTAGCTTATGCTAAGAGCAAACTATGAGCTGATGATAACTTTGGCTGTGAGTTACTTTTTGGAAAATCCTGCAGTCACAATTAGACCAGAATAAATTCCAAAACTGATGTATTTAACACTCTTCTATACTGAAAGGTGCAAAAGTAAGAAAGGTTGAAGTCTCATTTACAATGGTAAATCAACATTTAAGATTTAACCTGCTGTTCCAAAGTAGCAAAAGGAGGCTTTTATGACATTTCCCTCAGAGGTAAAATTGACAAACATGAATTTGCATAATGTGGAAACGACCTTCCCAGTTGGAATCTGGGTTTCTCCTTTTCCATATTGTGTTCTGCATCCAAACATCATCTTTGTATTTCAGAGTTTTTTTTTACAGTGTGTATTAGAATTTTGGCTCAGACTAAGTAAATATGGTCATAGAATAAAACAGGTAAGCTCCTTGAGGACAGGCACTACTTCTTTTTGAGTTTGTATGCTAGGTGCATAGCATAAATCCTTGTCCATAACAGGAACTCCACTTTATTCCCTCTCTTCCTTTCTCACCATCGTATTAAGCTTCTACTAGGGTGGCTAGGTGGTGTGGTGGAGAGAGCACTGGACTTGGAATCAGGAAGACCTACCTCCATCAGTTCAAATGCTAGCCTCTGACACTAGCTGTGTGACTCTGGGCAAGTCACTTAACCCTGTTTGTCTCCATTTCCTCTTCTGCAAAATGAGCTGGAGCAGGCAAACCACTCTAGTATCTTTGCCAATAAAACTAAAAAATGGAGTTACAAATTGTGGGAAGTGACTGAATAACAAAGCTTACACTATGTGCCTAATTAGACACTGTGCTAAACCCTGATGATAGAAAGGGAGAAAATGAAAGTCTGCTTTCAATGAGATTACATTCCATTCAGGGAGACAATACTTACATAAATAAGTTTATGCTGCCAATATACAAATCTAATAAATACATGCTAATTTGGTGTTTGTGGAGGTGTGGGGGAAGAAAGTAGGATTGGGTAGGAATCAGGGAAGCATGTGGTATTTCAGCTGAACTTTAAAAGAAACTAGCAATTTAAAAGACAGGTGAGCAGGGAGTGTATTCTAGGAATAGGAGACAGACTCTCTAAAGGGATGGAGACGGGAGATGGAATGGTGTGTGTGAGGAACACGAATACTATTTTAGCTACATTATGGAGTTTCAATTCTTGTTGAATTGAACTGATTTGGAAAAAAAAATTTAAAGGTGCATCTGTATCTATAGCTGTATGGCCTTTACTTGAGTGGGGGATGCCAGGAGAGAAACAAGGAACATATTCATTCTGTTGCTGCCAATAAGATTCTCTTGATGCTTTGGGGCTTATTCTTTGCTTTGTGAAAAGCGTTATTATTAAATACCCCAGATCTCTCCTATTTTGTTAACTTTTCTGGACTCTGCTTCTGATCTCAGACTGTATCTTCCCTCCTACCCTTCTGGAGCTGGTATTATTTTCATTTTTAGCTTTAACTTTCAGATTTAATTCTTAGAAGCTCATGGGATCCTTAGAATGGGCATTGGCTTGGATCATGAATGACCCATTTCATTCAGAGTTTATTGACTATCCCTTATCTGTTAATCAGTCATTAATTCCTCATACATACTGGCCTCCTCCCAGGTATATATTTGCCATAGAAACTATGAGGACAAACTGACAGGAGAACACTGGCTCATACCTTTGTACTCTTGTGGCATGTAGCACATGTACATGGTTCCTTAACATATGAGTAGCAGGGGGGCAGCTGGTGGCCCAGTGGATAGAGAACTGACCCTGGACTCAGTCAGGAGGAACTGAGTTCAAATTTGGCCTCAGACACTTAGTAACTGTGTGACGCTGGGCAAGTCACTTAAAGCCATTTGAAGGAAGGAAGAAAGATGAGTACTAGATGTTGCAAAAATGATCCTGAATATTTTTGAGAGAGTCAGCATGTTATAGTAGCTAAAGAGTCAGCTTCAGAAATAGAAAAGAGCAGCATTCAAGTCCTACCTATGAGATGCTCTGGCTTTGTGGCCCTGAGCAAATCATTCAACCTCTTCTTTTGCCGGGCATTTTTTCCCAGACAGTACAGTGGCAGAGCAGCTGTCAATCTGTATTAGCAGAGGGAATTTCCTCAAGGGGAATTTCTCACACCAATGAAATCATAGGTCCAGTCCAAAAACAAATATTGACTTAAATAAAAATGTCAATTTCACTCTGGTTCCCAAAGGATGCACAACACCAGCCTGGTGGGTGTTTATTCTGCATTAGTTTCTTTTGCAGCGTTTTTGTAAATGGCTCTAAAGGAAATGTAACTTCTACCTAAGGGCAGAGTGAAGAACTCAATCTAGA
Organism: Potorous gilbertii; assembly: GCA_028658325.1. Lineage (NCBI taxonomy): Eukaryota > Metazoa > Chordata > Mammalia > Diprotodontia > Potoroidae > Potorous > Potorous gilbertii. The sequence goes on from JAQQSK010015423.1 coordinate 8,451, forward strand.
CAAAGATCAACGCTGCTATTTGTAAGGTAAGTTTTAAGGGGCGGTATGGTTTGAGTCTAGGATTCCATCCGTATAATTTCACCTTACCCACCCCACTGAATCTTATTCTCATCATGCTGATCTGCAACTGGTGAGTAACATGTTCTTGGAAAGAGTTGCCTGGGCATTGAAAGGAAAATGACTTTCCTTTAGTCTCACAGCTCCTATGTGTCAGAGGCATGACTTGAACCCCCAGCCTTTTCTCCACTAAGCCACATTGCCTCTCATTTGTGAGGTTCCCTTTATCTAAGAGGGAGAATAGCACCTTCATTTTCTCTGTGAGGGAGGTTAGTAGGCCAGCCTTTAGAGTAAGGAAGAGCTGTATTCAAATGTTGCGCCAGAACATATTAGTTGCATGAACTTTTACAAGTATCTCAGCTGACTCTTTAAGACTGAGTTACAAATCTGAATCAGTGGCGGAGGGGGTTTTATATGGGGAACTTCCTATACCTATGATCATGATAACAGCTAGCACTACTACAATACTTTAAGGTTTGCAAAGTGCATTATCTATGTTCTCTCATCTGAAACTTAACTCAGCTAAGTGAAATAACTGATATATTAAATTCATTTTTAGATGATGAAATTAAGATTGATAGGTTGAGAGATTTATCCAAGGTCACACTAACAAATTAGTGTCTAAGGAAGTTAGGGTTCAAACTTAAGTCTTTCTAACTATAAACCCACCATTTTATTCACTGTGTACTCCAGTATATAACTACATAATCTCATTGTCCCCTCCCCCATACCCTAAATGGTATTATTATTAAATGGTTATTAACATAGATCTACAAAATCCATGTAGCATCTATACAAGTTCAAATAGCTTACCAGGTAACTTTGTCACTCTCCTGAGTTGTTTTTAGACTGGGAAGCTATAAATGATCAAGTATAAGATAAAAATACAAAACCAGAACAGAGTGAGTAGGGGTGTCATTCTAAGTAGAACTCATCACAAAAGAGGTGGGTAGACTGTGGTAGGAGATAGACTAGTGCAGGGAAAAATAATAGAGTAGGAGGTTGCAATAATCAAGACAGGAAGCTATAAGAGCAAGGAATTATTGGAGAGAAAGGGAGTAATTTTAGAAACACTAAGGAGAAAGAAATGATTTTTTAAAAAGCAGAATAACTAAGTCCACAGTGACAGGAGAAAGAGATTAAAGGAAGGAACTAAACAAAACTAAACAAAAAAAAATTAAAGAAAGCAATGAATGGAGGGGGAAAAAAGAAGCAGAAAGGAGAAACTGGAGGAGAAGGAATAATTTGGAGATTTCTGGAGAATAATATTGTTATTAAAGGAACAGGTAAGAAAAGGGACAAAGCAGGAAAAGGAAGGAAAAAAAAGGTTTTTAGTATGTTCAAAGACAGGTCATGTCTTCTTCGTAGAGGAACTACACAGATGACAGCCTATGTACAGAGCAAACTTCACAACCACTGGAATGGGCTTGATTTGTCATAAAATACATTTATGGAGAACTTACAGGAAAGACTAGGACAGAATACTATGACATGCTATGGAATTTTCTTTTCTTTTGGGAGGGAAAGAAATGATTATTAATGACCAATGATTTGGGGAAATCCAGAGTTCCCCTTTTTCCTGAAACTCTTATTTCAAAGCTCATTCTTTGAAGTTCAACTAACTTTCTCCTCAATAGTGGTGGGACCCCACCCTACCTTTCAAGGAATCTATTGTAAGGTGATTTTCCGCCCACTGTGTTCCACTCAAGCAAGTTTGGGAGGAAGTAGAAATTTTGTCTAAATTGCTAAAAGGTGAGGGTTACTTGGGTGTAGAGATATTCTCTTTGTTCAAGGGTGACATGATGTCACTCTCTCAGCCCTTCATTGGAACCACCCCACTTTTCATGATAATATTCATTCTCTCATTAATTGTTAACCAATCAGAGTTGATTGCTGCCCTTGGTACAGTCATTCTTCCAAGGGTATATAAACTGTGAGCCATGAAAGTCTTTGGCATTTGAGAGTACCACCAACCTCCTTTATTAACAACATGCTAACATTATTAATGGAATGATCAATTTCCCAGAAATGATATCTCTTGAACTTTTTAAACACCATGGGAGATACATACTTAATTTTTTAAAGATATTTTTGTCAACATTTTTCAACAAATATAGATAATAGTATATCATTGTTCTTTCTTCCTGAGCAAATTTTGTCCATTTTTTTCTCATAAACTCTTCATGGAGCATTTACTCACCATACTAGAAATCTTTCTCATGTTTTTATAATATTTTGATATTTCATATTTGTGGTTCTGAATATAGCACTGGTC
>JAQQSK010015424.1:0-10782 GCA_028658325.1 Potorous gilbertii
AGTTGTTTTTCCAATGAGGTTTTCACATTCTCTTCCATTTTGTCATTCTTTTGGTTTTGTTTTGTGATTTCTTGGTTTCTCAGAAAGTCATTAGCCTCCATCTGTTCCATTCTAATTTTGAGAGAACTATTTTCTTCAGTGAGCTTTTGAACCTCTTTTACCATTTGGCTAATTCTGTTTTTGAAAGCATTCTTCTCCTTGTTGGCTTTTTGAACCTCTTTTGCCAATTGAGTTAGCCTATTTTTTAAGGTGTTATTTGCTTCAGCATTTTTTTGGGTCTCCTTTATCAAGGTATTGACCCATTTTCCATGCTTTTCTTGCATCTCTCTCATTTCTCTTCCCAGTATTTCCTCCACCTGTCTAGCTTGATTTTCAAAATCCTTTTTGAGCTCTTCCTTGGCCTGAGCCCATTGAATATCTATTTCAGATGTTTGGAATATGGAGGCCTTGACTCCTATGTCTTTCCCTGATGGTAAGCATTGTTTTTCCTCATCAGAAAGAAAGGGGGGAAACATCTGGTCACCAAGAAAGTAAACTTCTATGGTCTTATTTTTACTCCCTTTTCTGGGTATTTTTCCAGCCAGTTACTTGACTTCTTAGATTCCTCTCCCTCCCCGCCTAGATCTGCCCAGTCAGTGCTTAGGGTCTGAGATTCAAATGCTACTCCCCAGCCTCAGGGCTTTCAGGGTTGGCCCTGGCTGCTATTCAATGTGAGTTTAAGTTCTGGTGCTCAGGTGGGGGCAGGGCTGCCTCCCAGGCTCAGTTCCCTTAGGGGATTTATGCAGAGACCTTCAGTAAGGGTTCTGAGGTCCTGCCTGCTCCAGGAGCCTCTGGCCACTGCTGCCTCTGCTGCTGCCTCCTGTGGGGGCCTGACTTATGGAGACACTCCACTCCCCTCTTGGCCAGCCCAGAAGTCTCTCTCACTGACTTGTGCGTCTGCGGGTGTATGGACCTTCGTGGCCGCGGGAGATTCCGTCCCTGAAGCCTGCTTGGATCTGCTTCTCTCGGGGCTGCATGTCCAGGGCAGGGCTGGGCTCCGCTCCTGCCCGGTGCGCCACGGACCCTTGGGGTAGGTTTTTCAGGGCTCTCTGGAATGGAAATCTCCTTCACTCCATTGCTGTATGGCTTCCACTGCTCCAGAATTTGTTGGGAGTTCTTTTTACAGGAAATTCACGGGCTGTTGGTTCGGAGCTAGCATATGTGAATCTTTCTACTCCGCCATCTTGGTTCCAATTCATTATTTTTAAAGCTGAAAATGCTCCCCGTTTCAACCTTGTATTTCTGTTTTCTGTGTAGTAGTCCAGATATATTAATAGGGGTTCTTCCTTATATCAGAGAGACAGATCTTTAATATTCATGCATATTCATCAGGTACTTTTAAAAATTTCATATATATATATATATATATATATAATATACATACACACATATATGCATGTATGCATGTATGTGTACACAAAGATGGAGGCAAGATATCAGATTACAAGTAGCAGCCCAGGTGAATTCTTTAAATATGCCACTTTAAGCAACTGGAAAATATTTCCTCAAATCTCAAATAAAATTTTACAATGACATAGCCAATAGAAGAAAAAAACTGAAATATTTTTTCCAACCTAAAAAAACGGCAACACCTTCAGAGGTTGGCAGAAGAGTTCTGTGACACTGGAGATGGTGGGGTAAGCCTAGACCACACATTGGTGGTGACAGCAATAATTTACTACTTGGGAACTCTCAGCACAGAGACAGTAAATGAAGTATGGGTTAAAGAACTGGTTAGAAAAGGATTGAAGTAGAGATTTTTCTGGCACTCAGTGTAGCTGGAACAACTCTATTGTCCATACTCAATTCTGGGTTGCAATTCTAGAAAGCCTAACACTAAAATTGTTCACACAGGAGCAGAGGTCATGGTCTCAGTTCCAAGAAAAAGAGGAAATATAGTACTTATGGATGCAGGAGAATAGGGGACTGGTCAAAGTTCCAGGACCAAGAGGACCACTAGTGTTGCAATATGGCTAATACGGAAATATGTTTTGCATAATTTCACATGTATAGTTGATATTATATTGTTTGCTTTCCCAGTGGCTGGAGGAGGGAGTGAGGAAGGAGAGAACTGGAATTCAAAACTTAAAAGGAAAAACAATGCTAAAAATAATTAACATTACTTTAAAAAGAAAAAGAGAACTACCATATACTATATACTACTATACATTCGAGGAGGACAAAGAACCATTAAACATGGTCGTTTGCTTCAAGGAGCTTCCAACCTCATTACATAGTTAAGATATAAAAGAGGCACAGTTTACCAAAAACCAAACAAGAACAAAATCCAGCAGTTCAAAGTAACAATTAACAAAAAAAAAAAACACAACCCAAGATGACATTTTAGTCATAGCAATTCTTGAATATTATTTATTAAATTATAAGGGGTTTGTGATTAATTTCCAAGGAAGGAATATCCCCATAGAAAAGAGCAAGCATCCTTGTGTATTGTATTGACTTATGCTACTCTTCTCTTTCTTACTTTTTGACACTCTTATTACCATAGTATCTATAGATTTTTGCTACTTGGGCCATAACCAATTTTCTTGATACTTGCTGTACCACTAGACCCTGATGACAGGAGGAAAGAATGAAATTTTGCACAACTCTGCCTCACTTAACTCCAATTTGTATGCAAGTTAAGACATCAGCTTCATGATGTCATCCATCTTATTCAAGAATGAAGGATGATTGACAACAAGACCTTTTCTAACCTATAAAATCTTTCTTTAAATCCTTGATTCAATGAGTATTGTTTATCTTAACTCAATTATGCTCAAGTCTTCTGATCTCCCTTTTTCTACTAGTTTTCTGTTTCTGAGCTTCTAATCAACCTACCTTTGATGATAATCTCTATGCTAAAATCTATTTGCTTTGATGAATTAAGCCCTTGGAAGTCAGTGAATCATCAGCTGCTTCTGGAGCTCTCAGACAAGAGATGGTGAGGGGACTGAACAGAAGGAGATTTTAATGGTCTTTTTGCTAGTACTGAAACAGAATGCTTTTGCTTTGTCCATACTTGGATCTGGGTCACAGTTCTGGATGGCAGGCCTATGGTGGAAAGGAGGACTAGCAGAACTTAGCTTATGGCTATTCTGGAGCCCACTTCTAATCATAGTTCCAAGGCAAAATAAAAGTGCATGTAGTGAGTCAAAGACTAACACACAGGCCAGGAGAGTAGCAAACACTTCTACTTAAAGTCAAGTAATAAGCAGGAAAAATGAGCAAGCAACAGAAAAAAAAACATCTGGCTACAGAAAGTTACTATGATTATAAGGAAGATCAAACTACACACTCAGAAGATAAAGTCAAAGCTTCTACATCCACAGTCTCCAAGAAAAATATAAGTTGGTCTCAGGTCATAGGAAAGCTAAGGAAGAATTTTAACAATCAAGTAAGAGAGATAGAGGAAAAATTGTGAAGAGAAATGAGAGTGATGCAAGAAAACTGTGAAAAACAAGATCCCAGCTTGATAAAGGAGGCATAAAAAATACTGAAGAAAATAGCACCTCCAGAAAAAACATGCCAGATCAAATAGTAAATGTGGTCCAAAAAGCCAATGAGGACAAGAATATCTTAAATAGCAAAACTGAACATATGGCCTTTAAGAAAAAAGCACAAAAAGTCCCTGAAGAAAAAAAAACTCCCTGAAAAGTAGAATTGACCAACTGGAAAAGGAGGTACAAAAGCTCACTGAAGAAAATAATTCCTTAAAAATTAGAAAAATTAGAATCAAGCAAATGGAAGCTACTGACTCTATGAGAAATCAAGAAACAATAAAACAAATATGAAAGAATGAAAAAATAGAAGATGATGAGATATATCTCATTGCAAAAGTAACTAACATGAAAAACAGATAAAGGAGAGATAATTTTAAAATATTAGACTACCTGAAAGCCATGATCAAAGAAAGAGCCTAGACATTATATTTCAAGAAACTGTCAAAGAAAAATGCCCTGCTATTCTAGAATTAGAGAATGAAAGGACAAAGATCTGAGTTGAATATGAAGGGATGATGTCTAAAAAAATAAGATTTAGGGGTGAATGGTACTGGAAGGAAGGAAAATGCTTTCTTTCACAATCTGAGTATGTTTGGTATGCTTACACATTTAAAATCTATATTGAATTATTTGCCTTCTCAGTTCATCTTACACTCTTACTGAGTATAAGAAAGAAGAAAGGAAGAAAAAGAATCCGGAGCTCAAAATTTTAAAAACTAATGTTAAAAAACTTACATGAAACTGGAGGAAACAAAATACTAAATAAACATTTTTAAAATGTGAGAAAAAGTTGCTTCCAAAAAAGAGTGTTTGGAAAGAGGTCCAGAGACCAAAAATGTTGTAAACTACTAGCCTAGATAATCTCTGAAGTTTCTTTTAGCTCTAGCATCCTATGAGATTATAGAATTGCCTGATGAGTTTTCCGTTGTTTTAATGTGCTCATATCAATTTCAATTAAGTTATTAAAATTCACATTTTTATTTTTTCTTAAAAATTAGTTTAGTTCTAATTTCTGGAATAAAACAAGCATTTCCATGACACAGTTAAATAAAATCAGATGATTGCACATGAGTTTTCTAATCTATTATGTATAACTTCCTGTTCTTTTTATAATAATGTTATCATGTAAATAAAAAGAAAAAATGTAGATATATGAGGGAGGAAAGTGGTAACACATAAGAAAGTTAATTTACCTATGATTTTGAAGGATGAATTTTTATTTTTCTCTGGGCCCTCACATAGACCTTTGTATTAATATTTTGTGAGACTATTGGGCAACATTTTGAGTTGGCTATCTACTGACAGAGCTCTAAGGTAAAGAATGGCAATACAGAAGAATTATTGACTTGAAAAATCCAAGAAAGGGTTAAGTTAAAGCCATTTTTCATTCGTTTCATTTCTGACACTTTCTTAGACATCAAAGAGAGAAGAACTTGTAAGAACTATATAAATTGCATTGAAATGGTACTATTGCTGTTGACTGTCACTGCCAGATTTGGACAAACTACATAAACTTGTGACATTTATTTTTCTTCTTTTTTTCATACTTTCTTTCTTGAAGTATAAGGTACTCCCTATTTGACAACTTTTTCTGCCAGTAATGAAGATCAGCATTTCCTCTTTAACTTACCATCTTAGAGAATTGCCTCGGGAACTGAGAGTATGAAGTTTTCCTGGAGTCATATAGCTAGTAAGTTTCTAGATAGATAGATGACAGATAGATGATAGATAGATAGACAGACAGATAGATGAAAATGGATAGATAGGCATGTAATTCTATCAGAGAGAGGATTGTAACTCTGGTCTTCCTGTCTGAGGCTAGTTCTTTATTAAGAATACCATGAAAGAGGTGAAATAATGCCAGGTATAACTACTCTATTACGATTTTTCAATTTCCATATTCCCTATGAGTTCAAAAATCATGCTTTTCTTTAAATTTTTCATTTCTCTTTTTTAGGAGATGATCACCTTAAACTTCTTTCCAATCCTCTACCCTTAACTGCCATTAAAATTATTGATAGGAATATATACAATAAGATAATCAGACCACTCAATGAAAAACAATTTTTGCATATATCAAATTTACTTTTTTCTTGAGTGGTGTTGTTTCAAGAAGTAACTCCATTAGAAAAAAAAATTAACTTTACTCACTGAGGGGCCATTCTTCTCAGTACAGTAGTAATTTACTAAATGGAATACTAATCACCTAAAAGAGTTAATATGCATCTCCAAGTCCTTAATTCACTCCCAGGGTGTAGTTTATTCCTTTTGAGATCTGGCTAATTTTTAACTAAAGACTCTGAGTTAGAACAAATTTGTGGTCTTTTGATTATATAATAACTGTCTATCCCTACCCTGAAGGCTATGTCTCTTAGAGGCCTTTAGAAAACAAAGCTTCAAATGCTATGAATCATCTGAATGAAAATTAAGAACAAAAGAAAACGACTATCTCTTTAAAAGCACATCTGTGAAAGTCTGACAAATTAATCCAGTCTTTCACACAGCAACAATTTTAACATCTATTCTTGAACACCCTTAAGAAGTACCACCTGCTTCAAGAATCTTCACTGTTCCAGTGAAAGTTACATAGACTTCCATCTGGATTCCATTCTAATCCTTGAAGTCGTCCTCAATCTGTGAAACTTAGCTCTCCAATTATTTTTCCTATTTCTCTCCCTCCTCCATATACTCTATAATGCTGCCAAATTGGACCCAATCTAATCCTTATTATCACTAATCCCTATTATCATTGTCTTCTAATGTCTACAATCTTATTTATCAGAATTTTCTGTCTAAGATGCCCTCCTCCTTTCTTTTCCAAATTCTTAGTTAGTAAGCTTTTGACTGTTTAAAAGAGGCTGTTTTTTGCCTCCTTTCTTACCTAACCTGAATTATTGAATAGGCACTGCCACAGACAGACTGAGACCTGGGAATCACTTTATCTTAAAAAGGCCGAGTTTTCACATTGCACCTGGGGTCATCTCCAGTCATCCTGATCTACGTCTTGACATTGGACCCACATGGCTAAGGAGGAGAAAAATGAGGGTGATGATTTTTCACAGCCCTGCCTCACTTAAATACAATTCACTTCCAAGTCAAGACACAACTTTTCTGACATCATTGATTCTCTGAGAATGAAGGTCAAACAGCAATATTGGATCATTAGAAGATTCTTCTCATTTTGAGGACCAGTTTAAGGAGCATAAAATGTATCACTTATCTACCTTTGGTATGATGTCAGTGACTTTAGGGTGCAGCTTTTTCATTTTGAAGCAATAGTAAAGATCATCTAGTTCAAGATCACATGCTTATAGATGAGGAACCTAAGACATAAAATGATTAAGTACTTGGTCCAAGGTCAGTACTAGAGGTAGAATTACTAAATATTCATATTACTAGTATATCATAAAAGTCTATACATGCACCTTAGTTGCTATTCAATAGTCTATTTGTTTTTAACTGATAAACAGAGTAAAAATGTAACTGGTTACCCCAATGGATGATCAGGCACTTGTTTTGATAGCTTGTGTGATAGCATGCATATTCAAACTAGGAGGTAGACAAGAAATGTTCTGATGCTCTGGAATATCTGTTGCCTGAAGTCTTAAGCTAACTACCTTGTGGAAGTCGTCTTAGCCTAGTAACAATAGCCACACTTGATTATTCTCACTTTTTAGAAGTGTAAGTTGTTTGAAAGAAAGGGAGGGAAGAGGCATTAGCTAAGCAAAGTAAGAAATAACTTAAACTCATATATTTATTCTCTCTAAAGCAAATGTCGTCAGGAGAAATTCTAAAGACAGATCACTACTTCAGAACTTTGGATTCATTGTATAGCATGATAGTGTGAATAATCAACAAAGGTAAAGTGCCTACCTACAATCTTACCCAGATAAAGCCACTCAATGAATATCTTATAGGATAGAAACTGCCCTAATGAACAAACTTGGAATGTTATTTGATACCAAGAGAAATTTAGTTTATTTCACAAAGAATAGACATACTCCAATAGACAAGAAGGAGATGGGGGAAGGATCGTGTTTAAACCTCAGAACAAATGTACCTATTTATTGGCCTAAGCTATCGTGTTTCTAATATTGTTTTAAAATTCCTTGAGTCAAGACACTGTTTTTCATTTTATTAAGGATAAGGTATCGGAATTTTGCATAAAATCTATTTCCTGTTTGTAGTTGGAACTCTGCCAGTCCTTGAACTGGCTAATCAAGACTGAATAATAATTCAGATACATAAGGAAGAGGAGAAAGGGAACAAATTATATGGCACCTACTATGTGCCAGACACTCTGCTAAGCATTTTATAAATAATATCTCATATGATCCTTGCAAAAATTCTGTAAGATAGACAATGTCTTACAGATGAGGAAACAGGCAAATAGTATAACTTGCCCAAATTCACACAGCTAGTAAGTATCTGGGGCTAAGTTTTAAATCAGTTCTTCCTAAGTCCAGAGTCTGAGCTCTATCCATTGGGCCATCTCACTGACTCAAGATAGGTCAAGACTATGTTTCTAAAAATTAAGATAAGAATAAATGTTCTAATATTCATTATGATTTCATAAATACCTCTTCATGTAAAGAGTGGTCTATTAGAGGCAACCAAGTGGTGTAAGGGATAGGTTGCTTTCCTCGCAGTCATTAAGATATAAGTTTGAATTCTACCTCAGACACTTACTAACTGTGTGATCCTTACTCCTGACTGCCTCAGTTTCCTGATCTCTGCTATTATAAATAACACAGGTAACAATGGCACCAACTTCTCAGGGTTGCTGTGAACATCAAATAGAGACTAAATGTAGAAACATTTAGAAAAATTTAAAGAGTCATATAAATGGTACCTCTTATTTTCCTAAAATCTCTATTACCTTCAACTTTCTTGGGTTTTTTATTCTAACTTTAAAATAATTGGTCATGCCAATAAATCAAATTGCTAATGGAGATTTAGCCAATAGAACTATTTTGGACATCTCTCATTAAATCAGTATAGACAAAAAAATCAAATGTCCTTTGCCTACAATCATGATACCAAAATATGCAATAATCCCTGATACTCAACATGATGACCTTAAAATCAGCTGATCCAAGGAGGACCTGAAAGACACCTTGTTCTCTCAGTTGGCCAAAGGACAAGGTAGGGACTTTTTGCCAGTGAAGGTAGGTGGAATGTGTCAAGTGCACAAATGTGTGGTGGAGTCATATTCCAAGACTACAAGCCTGGGCTAAGAGTTTGTGTCAGTAATGCCATCTTTTTATGTAAATCTCCTTCCTAACCTCCCAACTATTCCACCAGAAATGCCAGTCCTCAGTAGCTTTCTTTTCGAGGGTCTCAGCCATAAGAAACTAAAATATCTTCTGAATCATTAAAGGGATATTAAGTTCTATTCTGGATAATATTGTTAAGCATAGTATCCTTTCAAAATGGATTGTGTGAAATATAATAGTTCACATTACCACACATTCAGAACTGAAAGGGATCTTAGAGCTTTGCAGACTGATTATGACTGGAAATGCAGATTTGGGGAGTCGTCTACACAGAAGTAATAGATAAAGATAGAGGATTAAATCAGATTATGAATGAAAAGTCAGTTTTTTGAAAAGATAAGAGGTCATGGATAGAACTTTGGAGAACATTTGCCTTGAAGGATGGAGAAGAATCAGCAAAGAGTATTTAGAGGGGAAGTGGGAGAACCATGAGAGTGGCATGTCAATGGAGGAAAGATTATCCATTAGCATGAGAGTGGTCTGCAGTGTTCTTATATGTGGTATCATTATTTCATCTGTGAACCTGAAAAATGGGAAACTGAAAGAAATAAAATATGTCTCATTATGGCAGCATCTGTGGCCAAAAAAAATTACAATTGACTAAGGATCTCTTACATTTGAAATTTGTATCTTGTTTTCACAATTGGGACCAATATATTAGTGAATAGATATATAGTGAGGCCATTGAGTCTATTCCTCTAATCTTTGTTTTATAATATGAATTTATTTATTTAACTTTCTACATTCATTTTCACAAAATTTTGGGATCCAAAATTTTCTCCCCATTTGTCCCCTCCCCCCACTCCAGTACACTGAGCATTCTAATTTCCCATATCACCAAACTGCCCTCTCTTCTATCATCCCTCCCTTCCCTTGTCCTCATCTTCTCTTTTGTCCTCTAGGGACAGATAACTTTCTATTCCCAATTACCTGTATTTCTTATTTCCTAATAGTAAGAACAATACTCGACAGTGGTTCCTAAAACTTTGAGTTCCAAATTCTCCCCATCCCTTCCTCCTCACCCATTCCCTTTGGGAAGGCAGGCAATTCAATATAGGCCATATCTGTGGAGTTTTGCAAATGATTTCCATAATAGTTGTGTTGTGTAAGACCAAGTATATTTCCCTTCATCCTATCCTGCCTCCCATTGTTGCTATTCTCTCTTTTGGTCCTGTCCCTCCCTGAGTGTTGACCTCAAATTGCTCCCTTCTCCCATTGCCCTCCCTTCAATCATCCCCTCCACCATGCTTATCTCCTTCTCCCCCACTTTCCTTTATTGTAAGATAGGTTTTCATACCAAAATGAGTGTACATTTTATTCCTTCCTTTAGTTGAATGTGATCAGAGTAAACTCCATGGTTTTTTTTTCACAGCTCTCTTCTTTTTCTCTCCACTACAAAGTCTCCTGCTTGCCTCTTCTATGAGAGATAATTTATCACATTCCATTTCACCCTCTCTCCTCCCACTACATTTCTCTCTCACTGTTCACTTTGATTTCTTTAAAGGTATGATCTCATCTTATTCAATTCACTCTGTGCTCTCTGTCTCTGTGTGTGCGTGCATTTGTGTATGTGTGTGAGCACGCACATGTTTACATGTGTGTGCGGGTGTGTCTGTGTATGTGTGTGTGTAATCCCACCAACTACCCAGATACTGAAAAATTTCAGGAGTTACAAATATTGTCATTCCATATAGGAATGTAAACAGTTCAACATTGGTAAGTCCCTTATGACTTCTCTTTGCTGTTTACTTTTTCATGCTTCTGTGTTTGAAAGTCGAATTTTCTTTTCAGCTTTGGTCTTTTCATCAAGAATGCTTGAAAGTCCTCTATTTCATTGAAAGACCATATTTTCCCCTGAAGTACTATACTCAATTTTGCTGGGTAGGTGATTCTTGGTTTTAGACCTAGTTCCTTTGACTTCTGGAATAGCCTATTCCACACCCTTCGATCCCTTCATGTAGAAGCTG
>JAQQSK010015425.1:0-10782 GCA_028658325.1 Potorous gilbertii
AAGGAATAGGGACAGTGATGTGGCAGAGGATAGTTTGGTTTCTTCTTCTGGGGCTCAAGGAGATAGACAGTTACAGAGTCAGAAATTAAACTTGCAGCATTTCAGAGGTGGAAGGAAGGTGGAAGAGAACATCTAATTCAACCTTCTCGTTTTGCAGGGAAGGAAGCTGAAGGTCCAGTGATGGAAAAGGGACTTGTCACTTGTCACATAGCGATTCAGTGGAAGAATTATTGTTTTTGCCATTTTGGGAAGAATAAAACGATTGACTTTTCTTCTGGTTTTGCAGATCTGAGAACATCCAGAGCAGGCAAGTTTAATGGGGGAAAGCTAGGGTTAGAATGGAGAAGCTGACAGAGTGACTGGATCCCATAGGCAATGTGGAACCATGGACATTTCTAGGACAGGGGTCTGATATGATCATGTTTCAATTTTACCTCTGGGATCCTCAAAGGGCCCCTCTCCTCCCTTCTCAGGATAAAGAAACCTCTAAATGAAGAAGTTCACCTCTAAAATGAAGACCCAGAGAAATGAAGTCATTTGCCCAGTCACAGAGGTAGAGCTGTGATTGGAACCCAGACCCCATGAATCGAAATCAAGTGTTCTCTTTCCATCATGCCACATTCCTCCCCCTCTCATTTGTCTTCTCATCATTGCCAAACTCTTTTGGAAGGTCCAGTTAATTAATTATTTTTTTCTCATCCGACTTTAGGGAGTTTTTAGCCAGAATGACTATCCTTGCTTTCATTGGGATTTTTCTGTTTTCCTCCTTTGATTTTTATATATTTAGCCTAGTCCTGCCCAGCCCCAGGGCTCTGTGCCCCTTCCCCTCACACTAGGCTGTTGTACGTGCTTGGAATGTTCTCCTTCCTTATTTCTGTCTCTTGAATTCCCCAGCTACCTTCTGTTTTCAGCTAAAATCCCACCTTCTTTTTCAGGGGTATCCATGATTTTGTATCTTGATTCCATATGTCTCTAAAAGAATTACATTGTCCTGTGCCTTTAAGACTCATTCATATGATTATGGTATACGTACTTTTATTTTTACAATGCTTTTGTCAGAAGGGATCTCTTGTTAAAAACTTTCCCTATACTTCTTAATATTAAAATATTTCAGAGCATTATATAAATAATTATGCCAAGTTTTCTGTATTTGTTTAATGTTCGAGATTTTTAGGCATTGAAACTGGGTTTAATACATTTTTGTCCCTTAACATTAAATTGTATTTTGCAAAAATAAAAACAAAAACCCAACAAAAAAGGCTTTCCTGATCCCTTTTCATTCTCCATTTTCATCCTGTATATAGCCTGTTTGTGCTTAATTGTTACCATGTTAATTCCCCCATTAGACTGCCTGGCATATATAGCAGGTGCTTAATAAATGCTTGTTGACTGATTGACTCTTCCCATCCAGCTACTGGGGTTTCATAATTATACCTCTTCCTCTCCATCATTCAGACTCACTCTAGAGGTCCTTTCCCCATTTTCTTCCTTAGAGAAACACAGTCATTTGTCAGTAGCTCCATAAGTCTCCCAAGCCAGGGAAAATTTCTCCAGGCTGTGGCAAATGCCCCACTCAGATAAAACTCTGGTGGTCTGCTTTAAGTTATAGCTCTGCTTCTTGAGTCAGGCAAGAGAATTGGAGTCTTTGATTGCCTTCCTTCTGGTAGCAAAACTTTCGCAGAAAACTGTAACTGTCTTTATAACACTTGAGTGAAAAACTGATATTAGGTAATGCAGGCTTAAGTGTTTGACCCAATACACTAACAATGGCAATGTTTTCTAATATACCTCTTCAGCTTTGGCAAGAAGGCATCCTAAGGAGAGTGCCGTTCTCTTTTAACTCCTTCTGTGAGGACACAACCCGCCCCTCCAACAGCACGTAAATCTTCCTCTTCTTAGTATGCTTCTCCACTAACTGATATCACGCCGTCCCCTCACTCCCTGCTACTGACAACCAAAAAAAAACCGTGGTAGACTCTAGAAGATTGTGAAGGGAGGCACATATTAAATTCTGTAGTGCCCCATCCTCTTCTGATTTCTAGAATTTCCTCCAACAACCTTCTAATTGATTCTCCATCACCCTAGAGTATCCAAACTACTCTATGAAATGAATGTTCCTACAGAAATTTACTATCACTGTAAAACAATGTCTAAAGTGACAGGTTCATGGGATTTTAGGATGTAGGACTATTCTAGGCACATAGCAGAGGAAACCAAGGCATACCATAGTGGCTGAAGAGACCCTGGATGTCTTGGACTCAAGAGGACTTGTTTTCAAGTCTCACTTTCAGCAGACATGACAGTGACCAGGGAAAATCATTTACCCCTTTTTGCCTCAGTTTCCTAATCTATAAAATGAACAAGAGAAGGAATTGGAAACCTACTCAAGTATATTTACCAAGCAAACCCTAACTGGGACCACAAAGACTTGAACACATCTGAAGTGAATGAAAACAAGAAGTTTGAAAGGAAAGAATAATGAGCACTGTTTTAGACAATAGCTAGCAATTACGCTTAGCACTTGAAGGCTCATAAAACACTTTATATGTTATGACTTGGTCTCAATAAATGAACCCTGCAAGGGAGGTTGGAGTTATTATAATCCTCTTTTACAGAAGGGGAAACTGAGGTTGAGATGTGGAGTGACATTGTTTCTGTAGTATGCGTGTCCTTTTCACTTCAAGTTGATTATTCAGATACGATACCACCTGGTTGGGACATGCTGAGTTTGAGATACCTATGGAAAATGCAAGTGTCTGACCAGTTTACTTGCTGGTAGTACAGGATGACCAAGAAAATATGGAGAGAAAAGCCTAAGGAAAGTCAATTGGGCTGCTCTATTGGGGCTGGGGGTCATGTTTCCCATCCCAGTAAGGGACAGGTTAAAGACTGACATCTGAGAGCGATGTCATGAAAACTCACTGAAGAAAGAAGGGGATGAGTATCTGAGTATTCAAAGAGGGGAGAGAGACAACAAAACAGTGAATAGAATCAGGAAGTAAGATATGAAAAGTGTTATGGATGTGGAATAGACATAGATGTCCGGCTGAAAGTCATCACTCCATTCTTAAATCTTTCCTAGCACTTTGTCTGGATCTCTTTTTTGCTACTATCACTCTCACTTCCATAGGACGTAGTTATTCATTCATGTTGTATTGTCTAACCCTGGTCATTTCTCCATGCTATGTCTCAGGTCCTGCTAAATGGCTGCACCACATGGATAGATGGATAAGTGGATGGGTGGATGGATAGATAGATGATTAGACTGATAAATAAAAAGATAGATGTACATACACACATACAAGGGGCAGCTAGGTGGTGCGTTGGATAGAGCCCCAGGACAGGAGTCAGGGGGACCTGAGTTTCAATCCTGCCTCAGACACTTGATACTCACTAGCTATGTGACCTTTGGCAAGTCATTTCACCCCGATTGCCTCATCCGGGGTCATCTCCAGTCATCTTGATGAATTTATGATCACTTTATTTAGATGGCTCTGGAGGAGAAGCGAGGCTGGTGGCCTGCACAGCCCTTACTCACTCAAAACAAACTCAAGTGAAGTCATGTCAGTATTTCTCTTATAAGGATAAGGACATTTACAACACAATAGTATTCCCAAATGATTATATATCACAATTTATTCAACCATTCCCTAGTTGATTGGCATCCCTTTAATTTCCAATTATTTTCCACCAGATAGTATACTGCTAGCAATATTTTTATACATATAGATCCTTTGTGCTTTTTGTCTTTGGGATAATGACCTAGTGGTGGCATTACTGGGTCAAAGATATTCGTGGTTTTATAACTCTTTGGGAATATTGTTCTACAGAATGGCTGAATCAGTCTACCACTTCACTAACAGTATCTCAAATATCCCACATCCCCTCCAACATTTGCCATTTCACTTTTCTGTCATATTAGCCAATCTAATAGGTATGGAGTGGTACCTCAGAGTTGTTTTAATTTGTATTTCTCTAATCAATCAATATTTATTTTGGAATATTTTCTTCAAATTTCATCCTAGCAATAATCTACATAAGCTATTGCCCAGAATCCTCAGCCTCAAGGGAGTGTTTATATAAGATGAAAACCCCTTGAGGTATGTGCAGCAGTCAAAGTCACACATAACACCAAGCTCCAGAAACCAGGGAAAAGCCCAGATCTCCAGCCCACAGCCCAAGACAGGATAAGTTTTTTGGGCCTTTCCCACCCTCAATCTCAGCATTGAAGGAGACCTCAAAAAAAGGTTACAAGATCACAGGTGCAGAGTTTAGATGAACCTTAGAGGCCATTTATCCCTGTCCCCTTCTTTTACAGATGAACAACCTGAGAAGTTTCACAAGGGTAAAAAATTTGCCCAGAATCCTAAAGGGTAGTGAGAGTGAGAGAAAGCTAAAGTTTGAACCAAGGTCCTTCGGCCCTATATCCAGCACTCTTTCTACTACACCAAGTGTCAAGTCCAACTCATACCTGAATAGAAATACCTCTACAGTACACACAAGTGCTCCTTTTGTATCAATCTGAGGACTTCTAGTGATAAGAACTCACTGCCTCCAAAAGAAAATTATCCCCTTTCAGTATACCTCTACTATTAGGAAGTTTTTCCACATTTTGAGCTGAACTCTGTCCCTCTGCCAACTTCACTGCTCTCTCTTTTACTCTCTGGGAGGCCAAGTGGGACAAGTTACATAGCTCTTCTCCCTAAAAGCTTTTCCAATGATTGAAAACAGCTATGAGTCTTCCTAAATCTCCTCTTCTCAAACCAGACTGCATTTGTCAATGCCCTTCCTCAAATCCGTTGTCCAGAACTGCAGTAAAAGCACTCAGCACTGGGTCTGAGCATGGTAGGGTTCGCCATGTCCTCTTTGTGTGTCAAACACTGAACTGGTACAATTTCACCAAGCTGAGTCAGTCTCACCATAAATGTAGTACATCAGCAATGAATGTTTTCCAGAGAGCTTTCCTCATAATAGCCCTATAAGGTTGGCAAGACAAGTATGATTCTCATATTATAGATTATTAAACTCAGTCTCAAAAAGTTAAGCAACTTGTTCAGAGTCCCCACAGCTACTAAAGATCAGAGTTAGGATCTGTTTCTTTTTAAGGATTTAGTTTCTTTTTAAATAAGTTTTTATTGATGACTTTTGTTCCAACATTACCTGTACTTTTTAATGGTATCTTTCTCCTCTCATTCTATCCCAAATAGTCATTCCATGTAATAAATATATGAAGAAAGATAGAATAGGTGGGAGAAGAGGAGAGTTCTGCAAACAAAACAACATCTTTTTTAAAAGTCTGGTATCATTTCCGTTATCCTATACCTATGATTGCCCAGTTCTGCGAAGGAGCAGAGGGAGATGCTTTCTTGTAACTGTTCTTTGGGATGAAGCTCAGTCATTACAATTTTGCTGCATTCCACTTTGGCTATTTATGTTACTCTTCCCATTTGTTTGGAATTTGTCAAAATCTATAGTGGTTTTCCATTTGCATACCTTTCTTTGTACCAGTCCATGGAAGTGTGCCCGTGTTTCCCTCCATTTGTCATATACATTGTTTCTTTTTCTAATGATTACCCAGTGGATCAGGCTCTACTTTGTTTCCAGTTCTTTACTATCACTACCATTAAAAGCATTTTTATTAATATTTTGGTGGGAGTAGTGAGGCACTGCGGCTTTTTTTGTTATTGACCTTCTTGAGGTATATGCCTAGCAATGGGATCTCTGGGGTACCCAGGCCATCTAACTCCAAGAGTAATGCTGCTTCTGCTGTATGAGGCTTCCTCTCAAGGATAGCTTTCCCTAAAACAGGAGTAAGAGTTTTTGATGGTCCATCATTGATGCCCAGCCTAGATGTATTCTGCCATCCCATTCATGATGCTAACACACCCACTCTTCTACTTTCTCCTTTAGATTTTTTTCCTATTTAAGTTCCAAGTGGAAAAGAGCCACCAGTAAAACCAAAACACCCACACCTAAAGATGTCATTTTAGGGGAGTGTATGTCCCAACCCAGCACATCCACAGCACCGAAAAAACACAGGGGTAATCAGGTGACCTTTATACCACACAACGACAAAATATTCATGGAGGAAGCATACAGTCCAGGTGAATCTGACATCTTCTACCACCCCCCATGTACAGTGCCCAAAGTTCTGAAACTGAATGGGAGATAGTAATAGAGTGAGAGAGACTATACCAACCTCAGTCCTAAAGCATCCTCAGAGAGCGGGGAGCCCCAGGGACATAAGGGGAATAGGGCTTATTTACAATTTAAGTACTTGGGGCAAGCAAAGTAAAATGACAATAGGGAGTAAGCAGATGGGTCCTAAGGCCAACTCTGGTGGAGGGGAGACCCACACATTAGCCTCATAGGCAGAGGCCCAGGATATTACCTTATGGCAAGAGACATATCCTGTAGAAGAAGGGTGGGGGAAGTTGAGGGAAGCAGGACCTCGGTACACTGTATGGCTGCTATTGGGAAGGCTGTCTTCTGAGAAAGAACAGGGGATGTTTGGAAGGTTGCCTAGCAGAAACTGTTCTTTCTAAATTTCAGTGCTTTTAAAGTCACTGTCACCCCATTCTAGTTACAGCTTTGGTAAAGAGTCCAAGTGCCCTTTAGGGTTTATGAGATACCCCAGGACATCCTGGGGGAGTGAGAGGCCTTGATCCTTCCGATAGAATATGAAGTACCTGGAGTATCTCTGGTAGATGTGAGAGCCATGGCTAATCCTATGACTTAATGATACTCAGGAAAATTATACTATATATTCACCTATTCTGCATTCTATTCAAGTGAAAATCCAGAACAATCTTAAAGGAGAGAAAAATGTCCTTAAACAGTAGCCTCAAGAGGAAGAGGAAAGGAGAGTTGTAGTATGGGTGCTTCTCTAGAAATTGCTCTTATACATTTGAGCCTATCTCCTCATCTATTCCAACTGCAATCACCTCCCAAAGCAGGGCCTGAGCCTGTCATCCCCAGACTCTACAGAGACTCAGTTTGCATTCTTGTAACTTCCCATCTTTATATTTCATCCCCAGATTGGAAGTTAGGGGCAGCCAAGTGCTACACTGTCGGAGCTACTCATGACTATGTCTAAGCCACTTATTAACGCTGTGATTCTAGGCAAGTCACTTAACCTCTCTGTGTGCCTCAATCGCCTCAGCTGCAAAATGAAGGCGATAATAGCACCCAGGGTTGTTGGGAGAATCAAAGCAATAATATTTGTAAAGTGCATAGCACAGTGGTTGGCACACAGTAGGTAAAGGCTTCTTACCTTTCTCCTTATACCATGGCCCATGTAAATCCAAACCAGGCAGTGGTCAGTTCTGCTAGGACAAGTCTGGTTATGAGTTGTCTACTGATTTCCTCATGCCTGAAGGTGAATTCCTTTATACTTGAGGAAAAATAGTGCACTCAGATGTACTTAATAAATGCATCGATCATAAGGAAGCCAGAGAAGACTAGCTGTCCAGAATGGTATAATGTATTTGATGCTTAGGGTTACTTCTTAATGAATTCACCATTGACTCTGGATTATTCTGTTGTCTTGTCATCACTTTCTCGCTCTCTCTCTCTCTCTCTCTCTCTCTCTCTGTTTCTCTCTCTCTTTCCCTCCCTTTCTTCCTCTTCCCTCCTTTCCTCACTTCCTTCTTCTCCTTCTCTCTCTCTTTCCTTTCTGTGGGCATATCAAGTATGATCAGCCAGTGTCCCATGTCATGTATAACCTATTGCCAAGTGTCCCATATACTAGGTTTATACGTATCTTGTTCTGTCTTGGAAGTTTCTTAAAATGTACTCTTTAGGTCATTTGTCCCCAATCAGAGTAGCCCATAGAAACATCCATGGCTCATGGGTAGGGCTCATAAATAAGTAAAACATCATTCAGATGCTATACAAGCATCCAGCTAACAACAGTCAGCTACAGGACAACATTTAATTCCATACTACAGAAAATATAAACAAATTAAAGGACTCACAATAACCCATAAATAGTCATTATATTTTCCTACATTCTTTAGTACTATGGTAAGAATTTGAAACTCCTCCAAAAGAATTTAATGCTTTGGTTCACTAGAGATGGCAGAGACTACGAGTTGGAAAGAAATGTCTAATGTGCACTGATAGAGAGGTTTCCTTCTCTACCAATGAAACCACAAGTCGAGAACACTGACAATGTTATTCCACATCATCTTAAACTTATTATTACAAGTTTACAGATGAAGAAATTTAGATCTAAATCACAAGTATCAGACATAGAGCTCAAATCCATGTCTCTTGACCATATCCAGCACTCTTCAATAAATTACAATGGTGGGCATGTCTAACCAGTGGGAGAGAAATTTGGGGCATAAGGAGTCTTTCCCAGAGCCCTTCCAATCTTGAACTAAGTCGCTGATGTTTTAAGTCATTTCCAATCTCCCTCTCATCGAGTTGGATTTCTATTCTTGGGTGACTCTTGTCTCTCCTTCTCCAATAGCTGGATGCCAAGCACAGGTACAGATTACTCCAGATCTTTGAGAACATCATCATCATGGCTCCCTACATCAACGATGATTGGGCAGAAAGATTTATTGAACTAGCTTTGGAAAACATGACCAGGAGCACAGTAAGGACCTTTGTTGTTTAACCTGGGACTTTTGAAGACAGAAAGCGTACCATCCATCTAAAACAGACACACAGTCATTCACACACACACACACACACACACACACACACACACACACACACACACACCTAGACTCATAATCAGTAGACCTGGACTCAGAATCGTTGATTAAGAAACACCATTTATTAAGCAATTAAATAAGTTGAACATGGCTCTTGGAATATGAAGTTTAAATAAGAAAAAGGCTATTCTCAAGCAGCCTACAATCTATGATACCTACTATTACATGATAAATATATTCTAAGTGAGGTCCCAAGAAGGCTGTTGCAGAGAACAATAATGAAGGAAGGTTTACAACTTATTGGTTTGAAATGACTTTGAACAGCTAACATCATTCCCCTGAGCTTCAGTCTCCAGAACTGGTAAAATAGGATCATGAGACCCGCAGTACATACTCCATTAGGATACTTGAGAAAATGGATCTTTAAACTAATTTAAAGCAGTATAGAAATGTTAGGCAATTTGACAGGGAAGGAATGGATTACTGAAAAAGGGGATGGGAGTAGAAGGGAATCTTCTCTCTTTTGCTGCCCTCTACATTGGTAATGGAGTCCTGCAATAAAACCTGTGGCTACATACCCCCAATTATGTATAATAGTCAATTATTTCACTTCAACTCATATTGTTTATTGAGCTCTCATAACTTCCATCCTTACCCCCTGGATTTCTTTCCATTGCGAGTCAAGAAGGACAATACGAATCCTCTTTCCACATTATAACCCTTAAGATATTCAAAGTGAGGGTTTGTGTCAAATTAAATACCTGGTTTATATGCCCCCAAAGCTGGTCTTCCTCACTTCATTATTTGGGTCAATGACATCACTGTTTACCTAGACAGCCAGAGTGGAAATTCTAAGTCTTATCACTGACCCTACTCCCTCATCTCTCATATCCATTTAGTTACCAAGTTCTGCCATATCTCTCTGCAAATATCCCTTCTTCCCCCTTATTCCTTTTGTCACCATTCTGGTAAAAACCTAGACTTTTCTACAATACCTTTCCAGCAGGCTTGGCTGTCTCTACCCAACTTTACCTCCAATCTGTCCTTCATATGCTGCCAGACTAAATTTACTGGTCATGTCGCTGCCCTGCTCAAAGCCTTTTAGCGACTCCCTATTATTACAGAGGAAATCCCAAACCTTCTTTAGCCTGAGATTCAAAATTTTCCACAATCTGCGGCCCTACCTTTCCAGACTGGTGTCATCCCTCTCCTTTCCCCATACTCGACTGTCTGCTTCACTGGACCACCCTCTGACCCCTAACTGCACTTTCTCATTTCTGTACCTTTGCTCAGCTTATTCTCAGTCTTTGCAATTTATTTGTCCTCTGCATCAATTGAAATGCCACTCCTGCCTCAAAAGGCAGCTCAGATACCAACATCAGGGAAATCTTGCCAACTTTTGTCTGCCCCCACAGAGCTTGGATAACACTTTGAACATTTCAAACGCACCTGTCCTGTATTAATTTGCAGTATAGTCATCCTGTACTGCACATATAATGTCTTACCCTCCATCATATAGCTAGTGCAGTAAGAGAATGAACATCTCCTCTCTAAGGTTTCTATCTCCTGTACTGGCTAACATAGTAGGAGCTCAATAAATATTTTTACTTAAATAATTAAACTATACCTTACTTTGAGAAAGAATGCTTGGCAGTTTACAAATCATCTACATACACACACACACACACACACACACACACACACACACACACACACACACATACGCACACAATTACTAACAAGTGTACTGTGAATTAGGTAGCATAGAAGTAACTATCCTCACTTTACCAATGAGGAATTCAGGGTCCAAAGATAATGGCTTATTTAAAGTCACAAAAAAGTAATACAAGTATCAGTAGGAGGAGAAGTAATGTTAGTAGGTGTGCTAGGTAGCGTAGAGGATAGAGTTGCAGGCCGGGAAGATTGATCTTCCTGAGTTCAAATCCAGCCTCAGATATTAGCTGTGAAACCCTGGACAAGTCACTTATTAGGTAGTGACAGGAATGGCAAACCCCTCCAGGCTCTTTGCCAAATGGGTCATGAAGAGTTAAGCACAACTGAAAGGAGTGTACAAGGAATAGCAGAAGTAGCAACATAATATCTAGTAATAGTAGTG
>JAQQSK010015426.1:0-10782 GCA_028658325.1 Potorous gilbertii
GATTTGTCCAGCTAGTGCTTGGGGTCTGAGATTCAAATGCTGCTCCCCAGCCTCAGGGCTTTTAGTGGTAGGCCTGG
This sequence comes from Potorous gilbertii, assembly GCA_028658325.1. Taxonomy (NCBI): domain Eukaryota; kingdom Metazoa; phylum Chordata; class Mammalia; order Diprotodontia; family Potoroidae; genus Potorous; species Potorous gilbertii. The sequence goes on from JAQQSK010015426.1 coordinate 78, forward strand.
CTGCTATTCAATGGGAGCTTAAGTTCTAGTGCTCAGGTGGGGGCAGGTCTGCCTCCCAGGCTCAGTTCTCTCAGGGGGTTTATGCAGAGACCTTTTGTAATGGAGCTCCTGCAGAGCTCCTGCCTGCTCAGGGAACCTCTGGCTGCCCACTGCCTCTGCCGCTGCCTCCCAAGGGGGCCTGAGTTATGGAGACACCCCACTCCCCTCTCAGCCTGTCCGGACATCTTTCTCACTGACCTGTGTGTCTGTGGGTGGAGGGACCTTCGTGGGCACTCGAGATTCCATCCCTGAAGCCTGCTCAGATCTGCTCACTCCTCTTAGTGTCACATGGCCAGGGCAGGGCTGGGCTCCGCTCCCTTCCGGTGTGCGATGGACCTTTGGGATCAGTTTTTCAGGGCTCTCTGGAATGGAAATCTCCTTCACTGTGTTCCTGTGCAGCTTCCACTGTTCCAGAATTTGTTGGGAGTTCTTTTTAGAGGAAATCCATGGGCTGTGGGTTTGGAGTTAGCATATGTTAGTCTTTCTACTCCACCATCTTGGCTCCGCCCCTCACCTTTCCTTTTGCTTTTAGGGTCTTCTCTGTTAATTTATTTACTTAAGCTTTGAGATTTTATTGAGAATTTTTACCTCAACATTTATAGTATTTTACGGTTCTTTGTGTATTCTTTCTCATTTACATTCAATTGTCTAACCCTCTTGCTAGTGGATACTCCCCTAAGGCTGACCTATTAGCCAGCCTCAGCCTCCTTGCTGGGGATAAAAGGTTCACTGACCTCAGTCCCTTGCCTTAGGAATTGAAGTGTGCTATAACCAACCCAAGTTGAGTTCCACTTTTCTTTTCTTTCTTTCTTTTTTCTTTTCTTTTCTTTTTTTTTTTGTAGTGGGGAAGGCAAGGCAATTGGGATTAGGTGACTTATCCCAGATTACATAGCTAGTAATTGTCAAGTGCCTTAGGCTGGATTTGAACTCAGGTACTCCTGACTCCAGGGTTAGTGCTCTATTCACTATTCCATTCTTCTTTTCTTCAGATACAATGCAGTAATATCCAGTAACGCCCACCCAAATCCATTCCTGGACTTTCCTTTCCTTGTCCAAATGGGATGAGCCATACATTCTCCTTTTGATAGGAGAGAGGGAGGTTACAGAGGATGTTTCAAGCCTAGTATCTACAGTTTCAGAGTACCTAACCTAGAGTTTGGCCACAGTCAGAAGGCAGTATTTTTTAAATCTTTCTCTTCCCTCTTGAGCAACATATGACTGGACAGGAGTGGAGTTGGAACATTATCACATAGTCTTTGCAGCATGTAAGGAGCAGAGACTAAAACCGAACCCAAGCAAAAGTCTAATAATCTGCCTATTTCACTACTACAGAAACACAGAAGCTGATATGGGACAGGTACTGAATGAGCCCTTTAAGGATCAGAGTAATCTTTTGTTATAAATATCTTACCTTGTTGGCATTTTCTTTTATTTGTCCTACTTGATTCAGCTATAATTGCTCTATATCTGGAAAATAATTTATTTTCATAGTTAAGTTAGAGAATTAAAAGGATGCAGATTAAATTTCCAGCCCACCATCTTGCTGGTCACATGACTCACTATTGCTTCCCTTTCTAAATGTTCACAGCTCATTCCTTTACTCTGTTACAGAATTTTGTCAGAAACCTTAGTTTTCACTCTTGATTCACTGTATTTGAAAATCAAGACAACATTTACCCTTTTCTGTGTCTGCTATATCTCTCCTGTTATCCACCGTCTTTCAGGGATCATTAGCAATCTTACTGATCAGTTCTTTCCTTGGATTGTAATTCATACAAACCTGGCAATCTGAACTCATCAAGGACAAGTAGGTGTTTTTATTATATTCTTCCTTAACTTCTTTTCAAACTCACTATTGATTATTTTTTTCTTTTGAATTATCCAATTTGAAGTTCATTCTCCTTGGTTTGGAAGACAGAAGCAAGGTAGTTAAATATTTCAGTAATATAAATATTTTCTCATCATTTTCCATCCATTCATAGCCTTAGTGGTATCCCAATTCTCATTCTCTTTTTTGTCAGTTTTCCAAACGTTCTTAAATACACAAGTTTTTTAATTCTTTTCTGCTATACTTATCATTTGTTGCCATTCTCCATTCATGCTGAATATTATAACTTTTGAGGCTATTCTTACCGGTCTCTTCCAATCATTTTTATCCATTCTCTTTTACTGCCCTTGCTTCCATCGCATATGTGTAGGCATTGAAAAATGGAAGTTGGTTGATGAGTTCCATCCGTATCCACATTCGTCACTTTATTCTTTTAATTCTACTTCACTTGGATTGTTCCTTTGTGCATTTTCTATCTTCAGAATTTACTTCTTGAGAATTCCCTCTTAGATTTACTTGTCCTGTAGAATTTTGTGATGCAGAATACTGCCAATCCTTTCTCTGAAAATTTTGAAATCTAGTTTACCTAAATCTAGGGTCAATGGCAGAATGCGTTTACTTTTCCTCTTCTCTATTATTAATTCTCTTGAAAGAAGTGGTCTCTTTCCTCCAATAATTTTTAACAGTTACCTTTCTGGTGCAAATAAGTTTTAGAGTACTCTTCTTTTCCCAACCTCTACTTTTTTAAAGACAAAATTATCATCAAAACAAGACACAAACACATTTGCTGCCCTGCTTATTGACAGACAGCAACTATTAACATGGTTGGACATTCTTCTATAATAGACTTGTGATTTGTTTTCCAAATTTCATTTTTATCTGGGGATAAAAAATTATCCAGGGAAATATTCTCCTACCAGAATTTTTCTTCTTTTTCTCTTCTTTCTACTCATTACCCCAGTTCTCTCCACCATACTTTTCCCCTTTTTGTGTTTTGTCATGGAAGTAGATCTTCCCAATATAAAAATCTACTACCTTCTCCTTTTTATCTTTTACAACTTTTTCAGAACTATACTGAAATCATGAGTTCCATCAATTTAGTCTCATTGATACTAAGATCTTTAAAAAATGCCTATTACTAAGATGTTTTCTTGTGAATGCTACAAATGGCATGATAATGTAGTTGGGAAGAAAAATTATTTTGACCTCATCCCTACCTGTCTTTAATTTGGCTTTGTGATTTACTATAATCCTTCACTGGATCTGTGATCTCACTGATTTAGGTATTCCCTCCAACAGTGCAGATCACATCCTTTCTATGCCTGACCATTCTGTGATGATGCCCTCTCATAAGTTTCTATCATAAACATGCCAGTGGAACATTAGTTTGCTCATGAGTTGTACCTCTCTCTCATTGTGAGATCACATCATCTTCATTTTATGTGACCACCACTTCACCAAAGCATGGTAACATCCTTTCTACTGCTTTTCTTGCATGTTTTTTGTTTGTAATATATTGCAGCCAGCTCACAGAGTGCCTCTCTTCTGCTCTTTGAGTGATCAACTTCAGTTCTTTAGATACTGTAGTGCTACCTGACTCAAACAAGTTGTGATATAAAAATGGACCTTTTCTATGAAGCTTGAGCTCATTAAACAAGCTTTGTAATTTCTCAAAGAAAGTCCAATTCCCCTCTCCTACTCTGTAGGATATATTCAATTTTATTTTTTGCACATAAAATAATGGACTACTTTAAAAGACAACAACCCAACCCGGTAACTTCCAGGAAGACAGAATTTCACATTTAAAAGAAAACAAAATTGACTATGTCTTATCAGACAGGAAATAATTTTTCACCGTTACAGGAGTCATATCAGAATCAGCTGTCTGGGTAGAGACAATCAGATTGTAAAGATCACAATCAACATAAAATTAGAAGAAAGGCTAAAAATGAGAAGACCTTTCAAACACTTGAAATAGTTTCAACATGATCCATTCAAAATGACACATCAATGACATAAAACAGAAAGTAGTAAAGGACAAATATATTGGCCTTTATTGTGACCCTTGTCTGAAAAACTTTTGTAAATGTAAAATATATGTCACAAGGAGAAGACCCAAAGAAGCTAGGAACCATCTCATCCAACAACCATTTGATCTCCTTGTTGGGCAGAAAGAAATAGAAGCGAAGGGCAGCACTAGTTAATAATATAAACTCCTTTGCACAACATTATAGAGCAGAATGGTAGGAGATTATGTTTCTCCTTATAAACTATAAAATAGGAGTAGAAGCAAAAACAAGTCTAAAGAAAACTTGGAGTGAGATCCAAATGAGTCACATCATCCCAGGAACATTCATAGATGAAACTGGCAGGACAGCAAATAGACAAAAAATGGAACAAATTTGTCAATGTTTCTATAACAATCTATTTGAATCATTAGTGAAAGGAATCTCCACATTTGGCCTCTTAACACTTCAGCCCCTGAAATGTATTATATAAAGAAGTAGCAGCAACATGGACTTAATTTGGAGTCAAAGACCTGGGTTTGAATACTGGTTCTGCCTTTTGCTGTCTTTGTGATCTTTGGCAAATCAGTTCACCTAAGCAGACCTCATTTTATTATCTGTAAAATGAGGAGATGGAATTTGATGGCCTCTTTAGTCCCTGTCATCTCTAGATCTATGATCTAATGAAATTCAATTTTCCTTCTTGGGTTAGGATCTCTAGTTGACCTTTCTTTATCCATGCATATACAAACATCTGAGACCATGAGTTTTATTATTGGTTAACTGTTTGAAGTTTTTCTCCCATGAATCACTGGAAATCTCTCCTTTCCCAAAGGCAATCCCCTCTCCCCTTCTGTAAAAAGAAGCTAATCTTCCTTTAGTTTAACTCATACTCTCTATGGTATGTAGTTTGGTAGATATACATAGACAGCTTTTCTCCCCTTCTCTCTACTATTTTAAGTTTATCAGATTTGTGAGACTCTAGGAAAGTGTTACATATATATCAGCAACCTTACTAAGTCTGTGCCGCATTGCTGGCCAAGAGCTCATTATTATTTTATTTTAAACTGTGGTCCAAATATAAGTCCTTTTCTCATTTCCTTAACCAGCTCTTTTCTTCCAAGATATGCCTTTTGTTTCTGAAGTTTTTATAATGTGAGATTTGTTTCCTTACTGTTACAAAGGTAACGATGCCTTTGCACCCAGTCTTCAGTATTTTACTAAGAACTATTTAATAAGGAATAGTGTTTTGTAATTTCATTCTCGTACCTTTAAATACCATTCATCTCCATATGAACCATAAGAAATGGTGGTTGAGGGCACAGTTCATCATGTCTTAGGTAAATTTTGACTCTCCCCCGGACTTAATACTATACAAAACATTTTGTCATTGCTTGTTCAGAGTTGTTGTTGAATAATACTAAAAATGAGAAGTTATTAAAAATGTTAAGTATCAAACATTATTTTTAAATAACAAATATAAGTATCACAATTAACTTGATTCTTCTTCTGTTCCTCCTCTCTTCCCCTCCAAACTGCTGATTCTTTTCTCATCAGCTTGAGTGGTAACTTTAATGAGTGGCACAGCACCGAGTAAAGAGGACTTGATTGAGGATATTAGAAATGAAAAGGATCACAAAGGTAATTTCATGGGGAATGGCTGAAAAAGCTGTGGTATATTAATGTAATGGAAATCTATTGTGCAGTAAGAAATGCTAAAGAGGCAGATTTCCGAAAAAAAAAAAACTTAGGAAGACTTGTACAAACTGATGCAAAGGGAAATGAGCAGAACCAGGAAAACATTGTACAGAGTATCAGTCACATTATATGATGATCAGCTAAAAATAAATTAGCTTGTCTCGGTAATACAATGATTTAAGACAAGTGCAAAGGACTTATGAAGAAAAATGCTATCCATACCCACATAAAGCCCTTATGAACTCTGAATACAGATCGAAGCATATTTTTTTCATTTGCTTTATTCTTTCTTGTGTTTTTTTTCTTTTAATCTGTTTCTTCTTTCACCACTGTGACTAATGTGGAAATATTTTTATTGATAGCACGTATATAAACTATATCAAACTGCCAAGCATTCGCAGAAGAAGGGAGGGGAGAGAGGGAAGGAGAAAAATTAGGAAATCAAAATCTTGTAAAAATGAATGCTAAAAATTTTCTTGATTTATAACTGGGAAAAAATAAAATAACTAATTAAAAAAATAAAGGTTATCTTATTGAACTTCCTTAGTTTACATGTAAGATATAGAATGGAAGGTGATATATGACCACTACTTCACTCCCTTCACAGGCAGACAAGCACTGCAGAGACTTTATGGGAATAAATGGTTTGAGCCCTCACTGTAAATTCTGAGGGTTTGAGTTTTGCTTATCTTTCTAACCAAAACACTGCTGGAGATGTTGAGACTGAAATGTGGGTCTTCTATACCCCATGTCAGTTTGAACAATTCTGCTAGTGGATTGTAGTTCAGATTCAAGACAGAGGAATCCAAGGAGTAAAATGTAGCAAAGGCATGCAGGATTTGTTCCACTAGCACCAGAGAAGTCAAATCCTGAAACGTTTTATTAACATAGCAGTTACTGTGGCATGCTCTGTGGGCAGCCCAAGGAGTCAAAGAATAGCCAAGAACAGCCCCTTTCCTCAAGGAGCTCACAGTTTAATAGGGATAGGGAGGGGGCAACATGCAAACAACTGTGAGTAAATTGGAAATAATCACAGAGAGGTCACTTAGTTTTAAGGGGGATCAGGAAAAGCTCCTTTGTTGTACGTATAAAAACATTTATTTTTTTTAAAATTTAATTAATTTATTTGTTTTCAGTTTTCACCAATCACTTCCATAAGTCTTAAATTTTCTCCCCTTTCCTTTCCTCTCTCTCCCTGAGATGACATGCAATCTTATATGGGTTTTACATATACATTCTTATTAAACACATTTTCACATCAGTCATGTTGCATAGAAGAATTAAAACAAATAGGAGAAACCATGAGAAAAATAAAAACATAACACAAAAGAAAATAGTCTGCTTCAATCTAAGTTTTGGTTCTGTAGTTCTTTCTCCAGATGTGGATGGCATTTTGCCTCAAGAATCCTTTGGGAATGTTTTAGGTCCTTGCATTGTTATGAAGGGCTTAGTCTATCAGAAACAGTCCTCTCACACTGTAGCTGTTACTGTGTATAATGTTCTGGTTCTGTTCATTTCAGTCAGCATCAGTTCACATAAGTCTTTCCAGGTTTCTCTGAAGTCTGACTGTTCGTCATTTCTCGTAACACAATAGTATTCCATTCCATTCCTATACCACAACTTTTTCAGCCATTCCCTAACTGATAGGCATTCCCTCAATAGGAAATTATAGGTTGGATGTTAACTGGGGACTTGAAGGAAACCAGGAAAGCCTGAGGGTAGAAAGGAGAAGGGAGAGCTTTCTAAGTATAATGGATGGCCAGAAAAAATACAAGGAGTTGGGGATGGGATGTCTTTTGCAAGTAACATCAAAGGGGCCATTGTTACGGACTTAAAGTGTAGGGAATATAAAGTCTATATAGATGTATATTCCTTAGATTGGGAGAATCAGAAATCATGTGAAGGCAATCTGTGACTTCTAAGAAACCCAAGAAAGTATACCTGAAAACCTGACTTTCACCATAGAGTGTGCCATCAGTGGATACATTTTTGCATCATTAGGCCAGTCCTCCCTACACTGATCGGTCACAAGAACAGCTAGCAAGCTACAGGATGGACCTCCATGAAAAGAGCCCAGAGGGTGGTAAAGACAAACATCATTCAGCACGATCTATTCTCCTTCCCCAACAAGGAGGTTAACAGATTTCATCTAGGCCACTAAGAGTGTGTTGAGAGGAAATAAGGGCCAGTTAGTTGCTTCCTGATACTGATTGCCCAAGGGAAAACATTCCTATTCCATCTTGACCTCTCTTCGAGATGAGGAAGGGGAAAATTAGGAGACTATAACAGTTAATGCAGAGGATGCTCTTTCTGATTCTCTGTAATAAATTTTTAAGGTCCTAATTAACTGCTTTTTTTGTTATATTTAGAAGTCTTTCATGTGGCCTGGAAAAAGAAACTGAATTGACTAAACACTTGAGAGTTTTATGATTGAGATTTCAATTTGCTGCGTAAACCTGGGAAATAGAAAGGGGTGCTACAAGTACATTTTACCATGCACATATAACTCCATCTCACTCTGAAAACCTGCCCCTTATGTTAGAAATTTTGTTACAATAATAGAGTTTCTTACTCAAAGAATGGAATAGATTCCAAGAAGACTTCAGTGCTTCAAGGAGCTGTGATGTTATCAAGTATGGGTCCTCCTTTCATCAGTATAGATCATAACTCTTGTATGGCTTTTTAGTCAGGTTGTTGAGTTGCTACACCCAGTCTAGCAGGAGTTAAGCTATCCTTCTGAGGACAGATATATGGTTATTCATTGGCTTTAAATTACCGTAGTATCCAAATTACCTAGGAAAAAGTGAAGCAATTAAATTTACATGGTAAACCTTACAACTTGTTATATCTTTAAAATGATTTAAATATGCAATATGTTCCCTTTTGTTGTAATCATTTGTTTTATGTAATTTAGCACTGATTTTTCACATTTTGAATTATTTTTAAAGAAATTAACAAACATCTATTTTTTCTCCTTTTACATCCCTTTCCCTCTGGGGTGGGAGGGAGTTGATGGAGTGGAAACTCTTGTAACAAATATGCAGATTCAAAGAAATCAAATTCTCATATTGTCCATGTCAAAAAAAGTAGAGACATGTAACTCTTCATCCTGAAACTGCCTTTTTGTCATATTAGATATTAAGTTTAATTTTGGTGAACAGTCCACTTATCCAAGTCTAATTTATATCATAACTCATAGGTTTGTTTTTGTTACTGTTGTTCTGGTTCAGTCTTTTCAGTAGTGCCCAACTCCTTGTGACCCATTTTGAGGTTTCTTTGGTAAAGATATTAGAGGGTTCTGCCATTTCCTTTTGCAGCTCATTTTACAGATGAGGCAGACAGGGTTAAGTATCTTGCCCAGGGCCACCCAGCTAGGAAGTGTCTGATACCAGATTCCAACTAAGGAAGATGAGTCTTCCTGACTCTAGACCCAGTTCTCTATCCACTGCCACCACCTAACTGCCCAAATAGGTTTTTAATGGGGCTTAAATCATTGTGAGTAGGTTGACATACCACTGAAGCATGTTTCTCTCCATCATTTGGATATATTTCTTAACCTTTCATGAAGTGTGTCATGGGACAAAATTGTGTGGCAATACATCATCTCCATTTGGAGATTTCTATAGTTCTAGAACAATTCTTTTTCTTAATATATCAATATTTTTGATTCTTCAATAGGGACAAATCTTCTAGGACCACTGAAAGTATAAATCCCCAAAACATAATTTAAGGTGAATGTTTTACAGTCTGATGAAGATGTATAGATTTGATAGGCTCATTTAATTTTCTTCGAACAGTGAATTTCTAACCCTGAATGACAAACATTTAATTTCTTCAGGAAAAATTGCATTTTTCAATCTTTAGTATTCCAGTATTTCTATTATTATTTCCATGCCAAGAGTATTTTTTTCTTCATAGCAACAGTTAGCAATTAGTTTTTTTTACTAATCTTCTCACTCTTCTTCAAAATTCATGAAACCCCTCCAACACTGTAGAGGAATCAGCATAAACCTCTCCAGCTGCCAAGTTCCTCTGAAGGCCTTTGCATATTTTCTGAGGCTGTTTCACAGAAATAGTTTGTCACTTCTTGTTAGCAATTTTTTTGACGGAACATTCTTTTTCACTGTAGTTTGATTGATCCTATTTTACTGTGGGCTTCTGTGATCCTTGGAACACTTGACTTCCCCATACTAACCGCTATCTCTAACAGGCATGAAAGTGTGCTCCTTAAGAACTGCAACTTTGGCATATGTCATTGGAGTAATCTATTCTTAAAAAAATCACAGAATTCTACACACAATAGGAAAATGATGAAATAGACATTGCATGAAATTCAGCATTCAGCTGACAGGGACCTAACTAAAGGTGGGGAAAAGACCTCATTCTGCTATTGTGTGGTCAACATCAAATGTTCTGAGTCAGTCTAGTATAGCAAACATATGCTCATTGCTGTCACTAAATGAAACCATACTGAATTTAGTACTTGTCCCAAGTCATGTGTACCTGACTGTAGAAAACTTCTCAAACTCAGTATGACCAGCTCATTTGTAATTGACTAACATAACCTTCAAGAGTCCAGGGGATACATCCAAATCATAGTTACATATTAGATTCTGTCACAATAGATATCAACAGGAATTCCAAAAGTAACAAAATGCTTTTTAAATAAATTAAGAACAATATTAAGAATCTAAGTCAATTTACTGGTTTTACTAATAAAAAAATTGCAAATATATATTAATTTTCAACAAAGCAGTCCAAACTTTCAGGATTTACAGTGCATTTTTATTTGTTTTTGTTTCTTTCGTACATATCTTTTTTTTAAGTTTTGAAGCTGTGCACTGACATTGGTTTCAGTACTGCTTCTAGCTCTTACCTTTCATGTATTTTCCAGGTTTTCGCAGCAGGAAACAGAGGAAGAAGAGATGAAAAGAGAATTAAGGCATGTGTTCTAAGGGAGGCAGGTGTTCTCTTAAGTCAGTAAGTGACAAATAGGGCTAGTGTTTGTATTGTGCTAATAATCCTTTAACTACATAAGAATCCAGGATTAAAAGTACAGCCTAGTGACATTCTATCAAGGATTTCCAAATGCTTACTCAGTAAGTGATCTTATCTCATTAATCCTCCAACTATC
>JAQQSK010015427.1:0-10782 GCA_028658325.1 Potorous gilbertii
GGTTAACTTTTCTTAAAATATGTTTTATTGTGTTTTTTTAAATTGTTAAATACTATGTCATATTATTTTCATGCCAAAGCTATAATGATATATACAAAAATATATTTTGGGAAATGTTAATATGTGTCATGTTCTTGGCTTAACATATTTAGTACTGTTACTAAGTGTTTAATCATGGAGCATTTATGCAAAGACAACAAAATTAAATTTTCCAACCCAAATGTAGTGTTTATCTTTCTTCTTCCTCTATGTAATTTTAGGATTAATTAGTGGTGAAGTGATAAAAATTCTTAGTCTCAGAAAAGTGAAAGTGTCATGAAAAATTGAAATATATGAGAACATTTGTGTTTACTATGCACAAGTACATGCAACCACATATTCACACATGCATGCATTTGTAGATACCTATCTGAATATTAAACATCTTTTATTTTGTCATTGTGGCTATTCCTTTCACTGAAAGAGATTTTTGCAGCCCTTGGATGTAATTTAAGTCTCAGATAAGTTCTTGTGGTTAAAAAATGTATAACTGTGGCAAACCTGATCACAGTCTTCCTTCAAACTAGCCAGGTGAATCGTCAAATTACAGAGATTGAGTCCATTAGAGTTCATTACAGTCCATTAGATATCTCCCCATCGCCTCCAGGGTCAAATACAAATTTTTTTTTTAGTGTTCAAAGCCGTTTACATCACTGTCTGCCCCCCCTTCCCATATGTAAAACAACTTCCCAGTCTTCTTATATCTCATACACCTGCAAATACTCTTTGATTCAGTGACATTGCCTTCTTTACAATTTCATGAACAAGATCCTCCATCTCTTGGCTCTGGGCATTTTTTTTCTGGCTGCCCCTGCCCATGCCTAGGATACTGTCCTTTCTTGTCTCTCCCTACTCACCTTCATGGCTTCCTTTAGGTCCTAGCTAAAATCCCTTTTACGGGATGTCTTTCCAACCCCTCTCAATTCTAGTGCCTTCCTTTTCTCAATTCCTCTTTATCCTGTGTATAGCTTGTTTGTATATATTTGTACTTGTTACGCATTTGTTGTCTCCCTCATTAGATTGGGAGCTCTTTGAGACCAAGTTATGTCCTTTTGTATCCTTAACACTTAACATAGTGCCTAGAATATAGTATTGTTTAATAAATATGCACATTCACTGACAGTTCATCGTGGACCTCGTGACAGGGGCCTTTGAAGCCTTTCCAATGGATCTGTCAGAGCTAGTTTAGCATTACCATGACCTCCAAGAACCCAGGAATCTTTTCTACACTGTGATGAGGAATCAGAGGAATACAATCTGAGAATATTTTATATTATTATCAGATAATATACTATATAAAGAAGAGCTTAACTAAATGCAATGAACTTCATTGTGAGGCACTTAGGAGTGAGAAGCCAAGCATTGTAAAGGGAGACCATTGTCTTAGACAGATTAATGAATTTTAGATCTAGAAGAGACTTTAGAAATTATTAGTCAATTCAAGTCAACTCATTCAAGAAGCATTTATTAAGCACCTTCTTTTTCTCAGACACTGTGCTAGGCTCTGGGGATGCAAAGGGAAAAATGAAGTAGTCTGTGTCTTGGAGGAGATTACATTTTATTGGTAGATAGTCTATTCCATTTTTGGTGAGCTCTATTATCAGATAGGCTTTCTTTATTTTCATTTATCCCTGCTACATTTAACTTTTACCCTTGGTTTCTAGTTCTGCCTTTTGGAACTATGCTGAGTAAGTCTATACATGGCAGCCTTTAAGATATTTCTTCCGTTTTGCTAGCAAATAGGTGATGATTCTCTTAATGGAACATACCCTAGGCTAGATAGCCAAAGATTAGGTAATCATAAAACTTTATAGTGATACAGTTTAGAACTACCTTTTATAATCATGGCTCATTTACTTTTTACATGTAAAAGACAACCTGAATTTCAAATGATTGTATTTAATTCTCATTCTCTCCTGGTTTTTTTTAATATTTAGTGATTGTGTTATTACAGACCTGAAAGTTATAGAAAAATAATAAAAGTTTGATAGCTTAACACATTTTAACTCTAGTCTTATATTTGAATAGATATGTTGAAATATAGATATGTGGATTTTTTCCCCCTTTCCAGGTTCTAGTTATGGAGCAATTTCAAAGAATCCTACAGATTTTATAGATGAGTTGACATCAAAGTATCATGAAAATGCATTAGAATTAAAGAAGAAGGTATGCTATTTGACTGATGGTATTCATTTACATGTTGTAGAATTTTGGTTCTCCTTGATGATTCTATATCATGATGTCTTCATGAATAAGGGAATTATATTGTTTTAGAGATTAAAGAGGTTGTGCTAGATGAAACATCATATGACTGTATATTTTCTCTGACTTGTAGCTTTAACAAACTGAAATTTAAATCTTAGGATTATAACTAGAAGCAATGTAATTAACATTAATTCAGCATGTGCATATCATTAACATAGAGATTGGGAATTTAAATTTTAGAATGAATAAGGCAAAAGAAGCTGTGTATTTGTAGAATTATTTGGTGAGTTGCTGAGGGGAAAACAATGTAAGGAGAGAGATAAAATTATGTACTTTGTGAAGTTAGGAAAACAGTATGTTCTTTCTCTTCAATAAAGGGACCTCTGTATAAAATTTAAAATTAAATGCAGAAAAGCAGAAAAAAGAATAATATTAGAACATATTAGATAGAAAGGAGAAATGTATAATTATTTCAAAGATCTATAATTGTTTTTTAGTGCAGATTTTCCCTTCAGTGATAGAGTTCTTCTACTACTTAGAGGCAGTCAGGGCTAAGTGACTTGCCCAGGATCACATAGCTAGTAAGTGATGGGGTCACATTTGAACTCAGGTCCTCCTGACTCCAGACATCTTCTCAGATACTCTTCAAGACCTTAAGGTCACTGATTGAAACAATAAAATAGGGACTGAATGGAGGGTGAAAGGAGAAAACATAAATTCTATATTCTAAATATTGGGACAGTTAATTAGACACTGTGATCAAGTATTAGAAACTGTGAAGGCAAATATCAGCAATTGAGAAGGTGAAGGTAGGGTCCTATGGAAAGAAGCATACATTTGCTGTATGGATGGAAGGCAGCTGTCAATTCTGTAGATTGGTAATCAATCAAAATTTAAAATCAAATCTATTCCACATTTTCTTGTTTCAATGGAGATTTCAAAAAGAAAAGGCAGGGTTCTGTAAAGGCACAAATTTATTGCTTTATTTCAGATTCATTTTTCTATTACAAAGTCTCAAAATCTTTATTTTTTAATACATATTTTTAAAGGTAATCTTTCACATAAAATGTTTTTGTTAAGTTTTAACTGTCTTTTTCATAGACCTTCACAGAGTTTCATTAATCATTGATATCCTTTCTTATCTGTTTAGATGTTATTTGATATAGAAAAAGAACTACAGATATATTCAACCTGTCATAAAATTCCTAATTCTACTCAACTTCCTAATTATTGTAATGTACCTGTTGATGAGCCGCTTTCTTCAGGTAAATTTCTAAAGTACCGTACTTGATACCTTTGGTAAACATGGTTGTTAATTATACAGAACATCTAAATTAAACATTTTTGCTCTTTGCATGTGTGTATATATTTTGTAACATTCAGATTTAACAAAACTATAGTGTTTGGATTTTTAAAATCCCAATGATTAAGTTTATTTCATACAATCATAGACTCATGACTCTAAAGCTAGAAGAAGTCAGAGGTGCTCACTGATGCCCAGAAAGGTTAATGACTCCTATAAGGTCATACAATGTCAGATGTGAGATTTGAATGCAGGTTCTTTTGACTCTTGGCCTAGTGCTCTTTAAAAATATATACTCTTAACTTCCTTACAACTCTTAAATTAATTCCTCTTCAACATAAAATCAGATGCACTGTTAAATGGTTTTCAGTATGTATATTCAGCTATGAATTTATTAGTTTTCTATATAAAGAGGATCTAAGCACATTCTATTTTATGCAGGCTCTCAGAATGTTGGGGCTCGACAAACCCTTAGAGATTATCTAGCACCTCCCACTCATTTTAAATATGAGGAAGCTGATGTGATAAATTGCTTGAGTCAGGTCATCCAAGTAATTAGTACTAGATCTCCTTTGCTCTAAAACATTTTTCAGTAAACCCCATTAACACCCTGATTGCAATTTCAGTTTCATATTCACTTTGAGCCTCTATTTTGTTCCTTAAATATTTTTGACTCAAATATCACTGATGTATTTTGCATGTTCGTTCCTATTAAATTATTTCTACAGTTTAGGAGGAATGATTTAAATACTTTAGAATTTACAGATAAAATATTGTTTATATAAATATAGATGATACTGACACAATAAACTTCGGATATTATGAAGTTGAGGAAAGATGTCGACAGTCTTTTGCGGCATGGGAGGACAAACAGAGGGAATTGGAGAACCAGGAGACTGAAAAGTTCAGAGCTCAGAGGGATAGAGAAGAAAAACAGCTGCAAGAGGAAGAAGAGAAGAGGCTTTGGCGGATGAAGCAATTTGAACTGGAAAAGAAAAAAATAGAAAATATTCATAAGGTAACACCTGTGAATAATCTGTTGTGTCCAACACTACACTGGGTTTTCTTGGAGAGATCCTGCAGTTATTTGTCACTGCCTTCTTCACTGCTTCCCCATTTTTCAGATGAAGGCCTGAGGCAAATAAGATTGTTCAGAGTTACACAGTAATACATGCCTAAGGTCAGAAGTGAGCTGAGATCTTCCTGCCTCCAGGCCGGGTGCTTTATCCCGCTGCACTGCACCACTTAGCTCAGCCTTAAATAA
The DNA here is from genome assembly GCA_028658325.1 of Potorous gilbertii. Taxonomy (NCBI): domain Eukaryota; kingdom Metazoa; phylum Chordata; class Mammalia; order Diprotodontia; family Potoroidae; genus Potorous; species Potorous gilbertii. The sequence goes on from JAQQSK010015427.1 coordinate 4,812, forward strand.
TAAAGATCCCTAAAAAAGTACATCACTGCAATCAATATCTGTGCTTGAGTTTGAAATTATATTATTCAGCATCTGCTTTTGACAGGAAGTATGGGAGTACTAAAAACAACCACAACACTTGTTGGAGGTGATGGTCAGTGAGTATTTGGGAATTTTGTAGTACTTTTTTACTGAACTTTGTTAGGTTTTTCCTTTTAAAAAAGAGATTTTTTATTAATATCTGTTGTTTTTATATCACCTGGATTTCCCCCTCATATCTTGTTTTCCTCTCCCAGAATTATGCCTTATAATAGTTTTTTTAAAGAGAAAAAGGAAGAAGAGAAAAAAAAATTAGAAAAACCTATCAATACATTGAAAAAATTCTGACATTATGTACAATGTTCCATTCCAGTGGACTTCAGTCTGAAGAAGATTGGGGGGAAGTATCTTTTCATATCTTCTCATCTTTGGTACCAAGATTTTTTTTTATAATTTTCCAATAGTCAAAACATATTCTTTATGATATCCCATTCTGTTTTGATTGTTTCACGGCTCTTGTTCTTTACGATGTTGCTTCATTGTGTATACTTCATGGTGTATCTGTTTTCCTGGCTCTGCTCTTACTTATTAATTCATACATATTTTTGTGTACTTTCAATATGCATCCTCTTCAACGATTCTTTAGCACAACAATATCCCATGACATTTATCTGCCCCATTTGTTTTAGCCATTCACCAATTAGTGGACATCAACTTTTTCAGGTCTTTGTTACCATGAAAAGTACTGTTATCAATATTTCACTGTGTTTGAAACCTTTGTTTTTATCAATAACCTCATCAGACTATATGACAAGCAGTGAAATCTTTGCATCAAAGGATACTTTGTTAGACTTGTAAGTGATAAGCCTCTAGACTCAAGAGCTGTGCTAGAGATTCTTTTTAAAAAATACTTTGTTTTTTCCCAGTTATATGTAAGAACAATATTAACCTCTGTTTTTTTGCAATTTTAGTTCCAAATTCTCTCACACCTTCCCTCTCCTCTTCTCTCATTGAGAAGGGAGGCAGTTTGATAAATGTTACACATATGCAGTCATGCAAAATATATTCCATGTTGGTCATGTTGTGAAAAAATACACGTGCAAAAAAAGCCAAGAAAAATAAATAAACTTATGTACAATATGCTCCAATCTGCATTCAGATCCCATTAGTTTTTGGTTTGTTTTTTGTTTTTGCTGTTTTGTAAGTGGATGCCATTTTTCTGTCTTGGATCTTTGTATTGCTGGGAATAGCGAAGTCATTCACAGCTATCATTGTACAGTATTACTGTTGGTGTGTACATAGTTCTCTTGGTTCTGTTCATTTCACTTTGCATTAATTCACATGTCTCTCAAGATTTTTTTTCTGAAAGCATTCTGCTTATTGTTTCTTATAACACAAGAGTGTTCCATCACAATCATATGTTACAGCTTTTTCAGCCATTCCCCAACTGATGGGCATACCCTCTATGTGTACTTCTTTACCACTACAAAAAAGAGATACTATGAATATTTTTGTACATAGAGGTCTTTTTCTTTTTACTTTGATCTCTTTGGAATACAAACTTAGTAGTGGTATTGCTGGGTCAAAGGGTACGCACAGGTTTACAGCACTTTGGCCATAGTTCCAAATTGTTTTCCATAGTGGTTGGGTTAATTCACAACTTTACCAACAGTGCATTGTTTTCCCAATTTTCACACATCTCCTCCAACATATATAATTTTCCTTTTCGGTCGTATTAGCCAGTCTTCCTCGTTATTTTAATTTGCATTTCTAAGCAATAATGACTGGAATAATTTGTTTTCCACATAATTACAGATAACTTTGATTCCTTCGTCTGAAAATTCATTTCCTTTCACCATTTACCAGTTGGAGAGTAACTAATGTTCTTATAAATTTGTCTCAGTTCTCTCTATATTTGAGAGATGAGGCCTTTATCCAAAAAAATGCTACAAAAATTTCTCCTGTTTTCTGCCTTCCTCTTATCTTGGCTACATTGATTTTGTTTGTACAGAAACTTTTTAATTTAATGCAATCAAAATTATCCATTTTTATGTCTTGTATTCTCTCTATCCCTTGTTTGGTAATGAAATATTCCCTTATCCTTAGATCTGACAGACAAACTATTCCACTGCTTCCTTAGTTTGCTTATAGTATAACCCTTTATGTCTAAATCATATACCAGTTTTGACATTATCTTGGTATACAGTATTAAGTGTTGGTTCATACCTAGTTCCTGCCAAACTCCTTTCCAATTTTCCCAGCAGTTTTTGTCAAATAGTGAGTTCTTATCCTCAAATTCTAGAACTTTTCATTTATCAAATATAAGATTATTATGGTTATTTTCTACTATGTATGATGTTACTCATTCTATTCTCCTGATCCACCAGGTTTTTCTCTTGATTATTGCTTTGTAATACAGATTGAAATCTGGTGTAGCTAGGCCACTTCACATTTTTTTTCATTATTTTCCTTGATATTCTTGACATTTTGTTCTTCCAGTTGTATTTTATTACTTTTTTCAGCATTATAAAATACATTTTTGTAGTTTGATTGGTATGATACTGAATAAGTAAATTAATTTAGGCAAAATTGTTATTTTTGTTATATTGGCTTCATCTGCCCATGAGCAATTAATATTTTCCCAGTTCTGACTTTATTTGTGTGAAGTGTTTTGTAATTGTGTTCATATGTTTCCTGGATTTGTCTTAGCAGGTAGATTCCCAAGTATTTTATATTATCTACAGTTATTTTAAATATAATTCTTCTTTCTGTATATTACTGCTAAACTTTGGTGGTAATATATAGAAGTGTTGATGATTTATGTGAGTTTATTTTTTATCCTGTGACTTTTTAAAGTTGTTAATTGTTAATTTTTTAGTTTATTTTTTGAGATTCTCAAGTGTACCATCCATCATATACTTTTTTTGATAGTTGGGGGGGGTGGGGCAGAGCCAAGATGGCAAAACAGAAACAGGGACCTGCTTGAGCTCTCCCCGCAAACCCTTCAAAATACCTGTAAAAATGGCTCTAAACAAATTCTAGAGTAGCAGAAGGCAGCAAATGACAGAGTGAAACAAATTTCTAGGCCAAGACAATCTGAAAGGCCAACAGGAAGGGTCTGTTGCAACAGGCTTAGAGCAGAGCATAGCCTGTTGTGAGCAGCACTGGCACAGACGGGACTGGAGCATGCCTCAGGGCACTGAATTAGCTGTGTCAGTTTCCAGACTTATCAATGCACAAAAGCCAAGGACAGTTTCAAAGGTCAATGGGAAACCTCTCTCACCTGGGTGAGAGAGGAACTTGGTCTGGCCCCAGCTGCAGGGTAGTAGTAGCCACTGCAGCAGTAGCAGCTACTTCTGGAACTCTGGCTACAGAAAGTGGGGGAATCCAGAGGCTGATCTGGGTTGCAGTCCTGGGTGATGCTCCTGGGGTGAGGAGGCACGATGGTGTGGCAGAGCTGGTGGCAGCTGTGGAGAGGGAATCCTACTCACAGTTCCAGGGCAGAAAAGAGTGCTTGTGGTTGTTCATAGACCACAGCACAGACCAGGAGGAGTAAACATCTCTTCTTTGATCTTACCACTTTGAAAGAACTGAGAAGAACTGAGCTGAAAACAGCTGTGCAAAATGTCAAAGATCAAAGCATACAACTGGAGGAAGATCAAAGCATGTGACCAGAGGAAGACAATAAGATCAAGGATCCTACATACAAAGCCTCCAAGAAAAGTATGAAATGGTCTCGCACCATGGAAGAGCTCTGAAACTATCTTGAAAATCAAGGGAAGTAGAGGGGAAACTGGGAAGATAAATGAGAGTAGTGCAAGAAAATAATAAAAGATGAATCAACAGCTTGCTAAAGGAGACCCCCCAAAAATGCTGAAGAAAATAATACCTTAAAATAGACTAACCCAAATGACAAAAGAGGTCCAAAAAGCCAAAGAGGAGAAGAATGCCTTAAAAAGCAGAATGGGTTAAATGGAAAAGGAGAAGAAAATTATTCCTTGAAAATTAGAAGGGAGCAAATGAAAGCTAATGAATTTATAAGAAATCAAGGAAGTAAAAAACAAAACCAAAAGAATGAAAAAAAAAAGACTGTGAAGTATCTCACTGGAAAAATGACTGACCTAGAAAATAGATCCAGAACAGATAATTTTAAAACTTATTGGCCTACCTGAAAACCATGATTAAAAAAAGAGCCTAGACATCATCTGTCAAGAAATTATCAAGGAAATCTGCCTTAATATTGTAGAACAATAAGACAGTAGAAATGGAAAGAATCCACCGATCACTTTCTGAAAGAGATCCCAAAAGGAAAACTCCTAGGAATATAGGAGCCAAATTCCAGAGTTCTCGGGTCAAGGAGAAAATCAAAGCAGCCAGAAAGAAACAGTTCAAGTATTGTGGAAACACAATCAAGGTAATGCAAGATTTATTAGCTTCTACATTAAGGGATTGGAGGACTTGGAATATGATATTCTAGAGGTGAAAGGAGGTAGGATCAACACCAAAAATCACCTACCTAATAAAACTGAGTGTAATACTTCAGGTGAAAAAATGGAATTTCAATGTAATAGAGGACTTCCAAGCACTCTTGTTGAAAAGGCCAGAGATGAATAGAAAATTTGACTTTCACATCTGAGAATCAAGAGAAGCATGAAAAGGTAAAGAGGAAAGAGAAGCCATAAAGGACTCATCAAAGTTGAACTGCTTACAGTCCTACATGAAAAGATGTTATTTGTAACTCATGAGACCTTTCTCAGTATTAGGGTAGTTAGAGGGAAAATATACATATATACACATATGCATGTGTATTATATGTACATGCATGTATATGCACACATGTACACATATGGATATGTGTATATATGATGCGTGTGGATATGTGTATATACATGTGTGTATGCACACATGTATATATGTGTGTATGTATATAGAGGTATATAGATATAGATAGATATACATAGAATATTAAGGAAGGATACATAAAAAATAAAATTAATTGTTGAGAGGAATGTACTGGGAAAAAGAAAAGGAGACATAGAATGTAGTAAATCATTTCATATGAAAGAACTTTTGCAGTGGAGGGGAAGCTGGGGGAGGTGAGAGGGAATAAGTGAGCCTTACTCTCATCAGATTTGGCTTAAGGAGGTATAACACACACTCAGTTAGGTATGGAATCTGACCCTGCAGGAAGGCAGAGGGGAGGGGGAGAGGAGAGGGAGGATAACAGAAGGGATGCGGAATTGGGGGAGGGGTAATCAGAAGCCAAGAGTGTGGTGGGGGAACAGGTCAAGTGAAGGATGGAGTAAGTGAAGGGCAGGACAGGATAGAGGGAAGTGTCGTTAATCTTTCACAACATGACTGTTACAGAATCATTTTGCGTGGCTTCACATGTATGACCTACTTCAAATTGCTTGCTTTCTCAATGAGCATACATGAGGAGGGAAGAAGGGGGAGAATGTGGAACCCAAAACATTAAAAATGAACGTTAAAAATTGTTTTTGCATGCAACTGGGAAATGAGATGTACAGGTAATAGGGTATGGAAATCTACCTTGCCTTGTAGGAAAATAGAAGGGAAGAGTATGGGAGAAGGGGCAGTGATAGAAGGGCGGGCAGCTTGGGGGAAGGAGTGGTTGGGGTGCATAGTGTCCTGGGGTGGGGGGAGAGGAGAGATGGAGAGAAAATTTCAATTTCAAAATCTCGTGGAAATGAATGTTGAAAACTAAAAATAAATTATATAATAATAAGAATGAAGTGATAAGTTTTATTTCCTCATTACCTATTCTAATTCCTTTAATTTCTTTTTCTTCTTTTATTGCTATAGCTAGCATTTCTAATACAATATTGGAGAATAGTGGGGTTGATGGGCATCCTTGCTTTACCCCTCATCTTACTCAGAAGGCTTGTAGCTTATCCCCATTACAGATAACAACACTTACTGTTGATTTGAGATG
>JAQQSK010015428.1:0-10781 GCA_028658325.1 Potorous gilbertii
CGCGGCTTCCACTGTTCCAGACTTTGTCAGGAGTTCTTTTTACAGGAAATCTATGGGCTGTGGGTTCGGACCTAGCATAGGTGAGTCTTTCTACTCCGCCATCTTGGCTCCGCCCCCGATGTTGGGAAATCTTGGTAGAATATGAGATGGCAAGTGTATTTTCCCCACCACTCTCACGTCTCCTCTCAAACATGACAATATTCTAGTTCAATACACCATCAATTCAGTCCTAGAGTATTGCAACTGCTTCCACATTGGTTTTCCAAGCTCCAGAGTCTCCCCTGTCCTCTGCACTGCTAGTAAATATGTACCTAGGCACAGGTTTGACCAAGTCCCTTCCAGATATTGAAAATGCTCAGTGGTTCCCTATTGCCAGAAAAAGAAACCATAACCACTCCTGGTTTGTTTTTTTGTTTTTGTGCAGTTGCTGATTTTATTGATGTAGGGAACTCCCATTCTCAATGTTGTTAGAGAGTCTTTAATGTAAGAGATCTGCTAGCCAATGAAACCATGAGGGACTTGCCCATGTTCTTAAGGCCAGTTTGTGTCAGAAGTCAGACCTGAAATTTGTCCCTTGTGAGTTTTGTTCAAATATTTGCCCACTATCCCTTACTCACTGGATGGATCTAAGGTCATTTTCTCCATGTTTATTACACTTTTATGGTCTTTCCTCCACTCAAAGGTTCTATCTAATCAGCCACTATTGTGTTATTGTGTGTTTGTCCTTCATTCTCAAAGAGGACCATGACATTAAGATGATATCATGACTTGTAGCTGACTTTGATTTGAGTGAGAGAGGGCTGTGTAAGGTCGTCAACCTCTCCTTCTTTTGAGTCATCTGGATGAAATGCCCTGATATTCATCAGAATGACTGGAGATGCCCCAGGATGTAAAGTGAGAACCTAGGCCTTTCAGGCTAAGGTCCTATAGCATTTTCACTTTGAGTTAGATGGACCATTCAAGGAATTTGCTCAAGGGATAGCCCCTTTAATAAAAACAAAGTGGGAGGCGAATACTCCAGGGATCCTGGGTAAAAGAGAAACAATTATCCATCAGTCACTCTATTGCTCCAAGAACACCACTTTCTACTTGTCTTCTCTGGGCAGGCTATATTCCATGACTGGAAGGTGCTCTCTCTTCAGCTCCTTAGAATGAAATCCTGACCCTCCTGCCTAGTTCAGCAGAAGTGCCAACCTCAACAGGAGTCTACCTTGCTCCTCCCTATTGCTCATGCCCTGCCTCTTTTCATTCTTCGCTATATGTTTATTGTTACTTTACTGATGGCTTCCTCCCAACTCAATATTATCTCCTTGGCTGCTGCACTGTCTCATTTTTCTCTGCTCATCCCATGAATAAAGGAATGAATGTATAAAAAAATCATTCATCCGATGAATGATTTTTATTCATATCTTATATAAAAGTGTTCATTGTGCGCAATGAGATTATATTGAAATTGCCGGAGATTACACATATTGGGAAACGTTGTCCAGATTGGGACTTTTTGCTTTGGGAAATTACAGGGATGGCAAATGGAATCAGAAGTTAGGGTAGAGTTGATTTGATTATGGCTCCAGAGCTGGAAAGCAGGAGAGAGGGATGGTTAACTTGGGGGTGCCAGGCTGGGAATTCCAGGACTGAAATGCTTAACAGGATCCTGGTGGAGCTTGTCTTGTGGATCAGTCATGGCTAGAGGTGAGGAGCAGTCTGGGAAGGAAGTGACTCATGACTTGAGCCCAAGGCTTGGTTGGTGACCTGCTCCTGAGGCCATGACCATTCAGGACAGGGAGGTTTTTCATAGCAGGAATTCCAGGGAGGTATAGAATAAGACTTTCCAGTATTTATGGCACAGTATTTGTCACATAGTGGGTGCTAAATAACTGCATAGATGCAGGTGGAATGGCTGCCTGGGACGTGGTGTCCTCCTCCACACTGGGAGTCTCCAAGGAAGAATGAATGACCACTTGTCACATGAACTGTAGAGGACATTGCTCTTAGGGTCTGAGGTCCATTCTAATTCAGGGGATTCATGACCATGACGTCCCTAAATCCCTTCTGATTTGTCACATGTCATAAGACTCCATCTATATCAAGCATTTTCTGTCCTAAATTCCTTTCCAACTCTGACTTTTGGAGACTTTTACTAGCTGTTGTTTCCCCCTCCACAGGGCCTGGACTCCTCCCCTGCTTTTCCACAAGTCCAGTCTGAGAGTCCCTATCAGGTATGTATGTGTACAAGGAGGGGGCAGGCCTTTCTCAGGGACCAAGGGAGAGGTCAAAATGCTGGCTGAGGATGGACTTCTAGATGCTGATGGGGGAGGGAACAGAATAGGGCTAGGATGGAGACAATTGGAGGCAGAGTTTGGAGAGGGAAGAGTCCTCCTACTCCCAACCTCCATTCTGGGATGCCAGTGACATCTGTTCTCTCTATATGTAGGCATTGGACGTAACCCAAGTGGATGTTTATGACAAGCTCAGTCCCTGGAAGAACCCTCAATCTGAAGAAAGAAAGAAAAGTCCCTAAGGATGTTGTGACAGAATTTCCATTTCCCTTCCTTAAGGAAAGTTCAGAAGAATCTCTCAGGGAAGAAAGTTGAGACACCTGGGTCAATGGAAAAAAACAACCAAGAGAAAGTAAAAGGCTGGATTTGGGGAGAGAGAAGGCTTCCATGGACTCACAGGCACCCAGACTTCACAGAGAGGACTGAGAGGAATGAAGAAAGCCAGTGTTATGTGTGCCAGAGCTGATTAGAAGTCAAGATACCCTCTGGAATGAATTTGGGTGCATACTCTGTTGGTCCCCAATTACTTCAATATTTTTCATACCTCAATATTTTTCTGTCTTCTTTATCCTTATAGAAGTACTTTTGGAAACATTCACATTCATTCATACTGAACTCAGGTGTAGATGATCCAGCTTATCTGCATGGTCCTCAGATGCTGAGATTCTCAAGAGTCAAAAATTCTTATCCTGCTGAGGTTCCATGGACCCAGGAATATTTGTTTCTTGATAACATGATCTCAAAGATGGACCAGATCATCTGGGTCTCCCAAGGCAGAAGTGGCCAATGGCAGTGGAAACCCTACAGTGTATAAAGAGAGCCAGTCACAGAAAGCCAATGGCAGGTGCAGGGACCATGACTGCTCATGGCAGAAAGAAATGACAGGAATGGGCCCCAATGATGGTGACACTAGGAGCCCAATAGTGAGCTCTACTCATGGAATACTTCACAAAAGGAAAAAGGACATCTACGGCAAGGAGCTGGGTGGCATACCTTAGCTACAGGGATCCTCAACCCAAGTATCTGACTACCATTTTATTTGAAGTTTGAACACTTTCCTATCAAGGAAGCTGTATTCATGGGACAATGCACCCCCAACTTTTGGTTTTAGAGGGGATGTTTTGTACACTTAATTATTACTACTCCTCAGTAAATACCTTTGCTAACAATAATTTCCTTTCTATCTGGTTATTAATGGGGAGCACCCAGGTAGTGACTCCTAAGAAACAGTGCTAGATGCCCTTCAGTTTTGCCCCCTGAGAAAGAATAGTCATCAGGTGCCTTCTGGGCTCCCCAGTCATGAATGACAGTGGGAGTTGAGTGATGCACTACACTATTAGGCAGATATCCCAAAGGGGTCAAGAACAGAAAGGAAGGAGCCATCAGTACATGACATTTATAGTAACAGTTTTTGTTATAGTAAAAAACTAGACATGACCTAGGCAATCATCCAATGGGACACAGATTATGAACTCCGGTGTATGGCTATCATGGAATTTTGTTGTGTCATTAGAAATGTGAATTTGATGGATTCAGTGAAATAAGGAGGGAATTATATCAGCTGTGCATATTGAAGAGAGAACAGAGAGATTAATTCACAGAGTGGCCAGAAGAATAAAAAAGGTAAAGACATCCAGAAAACCTGGTAATTTGGACTATTTAGGGGTTAATCATGACTTCAGAGGATCTCTGACAAAATGTACCTCCCACCCCTTGGCCAGAAGAGCAATACCCTTGGGAACTGGATGTTAGCTTTCTGGAGAGATCAGGGACTACAAGGGGATCCAGTCTTAGTCTCACAATGCAGAGGGAAGAGGAAAAAGAGGGGTTCACTACAAACTTCTCCTTAATTATGCAGCAACACATGACCCCAAAGCCCATATACCCAAAGGTCCTGTCCTACTAGGGCCTCCCATTGAAACTTTCTAGATAGAGGCAGTAGGTAGCTGTGTACTCTCCCAGACATACACACTTCAAAATTTCCATAGCTGAGCCTGGACTGTGTCTGAGAAAGGTAGAGCACTGTATTTGGGGCCAAAAGAATGGCATTTGAATCTTAGCTTTCCTGTTTCCTCCCTGTGGGACTCTGGGTAGGTTACACTGTCTTTGTCCCTCTTTCTTCCACTGTCAAATGAAGTTGTAGGGCCAGATCCTCTATACTGTGGTTGTTGCTGAGTTGTTTCCAAATCTTTGAGACCCCCATGACCATAGCACACTAGCCCTTTCTATCCTCCACTATCTCCCAAAGTCTTCCACCACACTCACCATCAATGGATGGAGTCATCCTCTGCCGTCCCCTTTTCCTTTTGCCTTTAATATTTCCCACCATCATTTTTTCCAGTAAGTCCTATCTTCTCAATATATGGCAAGATTATTTAAGCTTCAGTATGTAGCCTTCCAGAGAATAGTCTGAATTCTTTTAAGTATCGACTGATTTGATCTCCTTGCTGTCCAAAGGACACTGAGAAGTCCTCTCCAGTACCACAATTCCAAAACATTGATTCTGCATTTCTCAGTTTTCCTTATAGTCTACCTCTCACAGTCATACACTGCTACATATATGTTTACATTCTCACAGCCATACATTGCTACATGTTTAAAAAAACCAAGAAAACAAAACACAGCTTTAACCATGTGGACCTTTGTCGGCAAGGTGATGGCTTTGCTTCTGAGTACGCTGTCCACATTTATTGTAGTATTCCTTCCAAGGAGCAAATTCCTTTTGATTTAATGGCTGGAGTCACCACCTGCAATGATCTTTGAATCCAAAAAATATAAAATTTGACAGAGCTTCCATTTCTTCTCTGTATTTACCAAGAAGTGATGAAACCAATTGTCATGGTCTTAAGGTTTTTGTTTTGTTTTTATGTTTAGCTTTAAGAATGTTTTTACTCTCTCCTCTTTCACCATCATAAAAGGGCTTTTTGATTCTTCACTTTCAGAATGGAACCATCCACATATCTGAGATTGTTGAAATTTGGTCTGTCCACTTGAATTGTCCTTTTGATTCGTCCAGCCTGGCACTTTGCATATCACACTCTGCACATAAGTTAAATAAGTAAGCTGACACCATACAATACTGTTGTACTCCTTTTACCATCTTAAACCAATCAGTTGCCCCATGTCCAGTTCTAAGTGTTGCTTCTAGACCTACATACAGGTTCTTCAGGAGAGGAGAAGAGAGGGCCTGGTTCTCCCATGTCTTTGAAGACTTGGCACATCTTGTTGTGATCCACGCTCAAAGGATTTAGTGTAGTCAATGAAGCAGAAGGACGTGGTTTTTTAGAATTTCCTTGCTTTTTCAACAATTGAGGAGGTGTTGGCAATTTTGTGTCTAGTTCCTCTTTTGAAAATCAGCTTGCTCTTCTGGTATTTCTCAGTTCATATATTGTGGAAACCAGAATCTTAAGTATATTTCCTGTGGTATGAATAGTTTGGTGTCAGTACAGGGGAGGACACTTCTAGTCTGCTCCATCCCCTTTTCTTACACCCCAGCTGTGTAGAAAATTGTGAGAAACCCCTCTCAGAAGCCAATGAAAAAGAGAAGCCAAAGGAAAATTAATGATTTTAATGATTTAATGATTAAGAGCACTGGCATCCTAACCTAGCTTGATAAGGGAGGGGAGCCCAGCAGTCTGGGTCTCATAAAAACTCCAATCATTGATCCAATCATGTGTCCTCCCTTCCCCCACACTCTCCATCCTCATTCTGGCATACAGAACCTTCTTACTCTAGAAGGGAGAGTCAGGTAGCATTACAAGGACCTGTGATTAAAACTGACTGATCCCTTTTAGGCTTGAGGGACAAAAGAGTCTCCAAGGACAGTGGGAGAAGTCTGTGAGGGGAGGGAGGAAATAGGTAAGGAAGATTCAGGAAAGTATACATGTTTGATAAAGAACAATATGACCCACTCATCAGACTCTAAGGACATCAAAATCAAGGGGGTTGGTAAATGACCTTTCTCTTCCATAAGAGTATAAGTTTTTTGGGTTGGCCAAAGGTGAAATGTCAGGAGGAAGTGTTTAGATCCATTAAGGTGGCTAGTTTTTCATGGTGAATTCAAAGATGGCATGAAAAGAAAGAACTTTGTTCTAGGGAATGTGGTCAGACTGCAGTAAATCAGTCCATTTACTGATATTTTCTCCATAGTAAAAATGAAGATCAGCTTCCCTGTCTCCTAAAATGATCTTAGAAATCATCATCCAGGCTAATCCAAGATGATGGAGTAACAGCATGGACTTTCTAGAGTGCTCCCACAAATCCAGCCAAATACCTGTTCAAAATGGCTCTAAATAAATCCTGGAGCTGCAGAACCCACAGAATAATGAAATGAAGCAAATCTCCAATCCACGACAACTTGGAAAGTCACCAGGAAGTGTCTATCATACCAGACTGGGAGCAGAGCACAGCCCAGTGTGGGCCACACCAGCAGAGAAGGGATCAAGCAGGCCCTGGGGAATTGAATCTCAGGCATCTGTGGCAGTTTCCAGACTTCATGATCCCAAAATGCTAAGGGCAAATTGTAAGGTCATTGGAAAAAACCTGGGGACCTGTGTCAGAGGGTAGAATGGAGCTATCTCAACCCCAGGGCAGCAAAGGGGAAAAGGGGCAGAGCAACCTGGAGCAGCCATAGCAGCAGCAGGGGCAGAAGAAGTTACAGCCATTGTTTCTGGCAATCTAGGCCCACAGATTGTGGAAGGATCAATTGGTTGACACTACACCCTCCACCCACACTGGAAGCAGAGAAAAACTGTGATAAAGGGCTCAAAAATCGAGTAGATGACTGAGAAAGGAGGAAAAACCAGAGAAAGAATCAGACTATAGAATCTTATTTTGGTGACAAGGAAGACCAAAACATACAAACAGAAGACAGCAAAGTCAAAGTTCCTACATACAAAGCCTCCAAGAAAAATGTGAATTGATTGCGGACCATAGAAGAGTTCAAAAAGGATTTTGAAAATCAAGTAAGAGAAGTAGAGCAAAAATTGGGAAGAGAAATGACAGTGATGCAAGAAAATCATAAAAAACAAGTCAACTGTTTGCTAAAGGAGAGCCCCAAAATGCCAAAAATAACACTTTAAAAAATAGACTAACAAAAATAACAAGAGATCCAAAAAGCCAAAGAGGAGAAGAATGCCCTAAAAAGCAGAGTTGGCCAGATGGAAAAGGAGGTCCAAAAGCTCACTGAAAAAAATAATTCCTTAAATATTAGAATAAAGCAGATGGAAGCTAATGACTTTATGAAAATCAAGAAATTAGAAAACAAAGTGAAGGGAATAGTAAAATAGCAGACAATGTGAAATATCTCATTGGAATAACAACTGACCTAGAAAATAGAACCAGGAGAGATAATTTAAAAATTATGGAACTACCTGAAAGTCATGATAAAGGAAAGAGCCTTCATCTTTCAAGAAGTTATCAAGGAAAACTGCCTTGATGTACTAGAATTGGAAGGAAAAATAAATATTGAAATAATCTACTGAGCAACTGAGTGAGAGAGAAGAGCAGGACCCCTGGTAACAGCAGCAGCTGCTCCTGAGACTATCAGCCTGCAGATTAATGTCTGTAAGTCACCTACTTGCATTTCCAGAAGCCAAAATGGTGGAGTGATCTGTAAATGCTCTCCCCCTCCCCTTTTTGACCTTGAAAAACTAAGAGAATATTTCCCCAGGAAAAATCCCAGATTAGTGGGATTCGCTGAAGGAGTAAAAAGACTTTTAGTCTGTGAGGCCAGGAAAATCACAAATGGGGGAATTCCTCTTTCTGTGACTGAAGGGGACCAGTGCAGGACCAGAGCTATCACAGACAGCCCCACCTCAGCAAACCAGGAGGAGATACTGAGTCCCAAAGGGTGGGGGAGCCCATAACACCAACACAAGGACACCAGGCATGCCTTAGCACAGCCAGGGAAATCAGGAATACACTAGCATAGAAAGGGGTTCACCAACTACTGACCCTACCTGTGCTCTAGTTCAGGAGAGGAGACCTCCTGTGACCAGATCAACCCTCTCCCACACCTCCTGCAGTAAGCTCCAGGGTAACTCTGGGGAAACTCAGAAACACTTCACCTGGCCTCTGCTTTGACACACAAGCCAGCTCAGCACCAGGTAAGCTGCAGCATTCTAGCTTCTAGCTGAAAGAACCAGAGACCACAATACACAAAGCCTCAAGTTCCAATCACAAGAACCATGGGACAGAGTTCTCTGTACCCCAGAAGCAGAAATCTACATATAAAGCAAAGAAAAAGGTAATATCATGAGCAGGAAGCAAACTAGAAAAAAAAAGACCATAAAATCTTATTATGGGGACAAGGACAAAAACACAAAACTGAAGAGGTCAGCATTGAGACTATACTTAGATCTGAAACTTCAGAAGAAAATATGAACTGGCCTCATTCTCAGTGAGCATTCTTGGAAGAGCTCAAGAAAGATTTTAAATATGAAATTAGAGAGGTAGAAGAAAAATTAGCCAATGATTTCAAAAATATGAAAAAAAATTCACTGAAGAGAACAGCTCCTTACAAATGAAAATTGGACAAATGAAAAAGGAATTAAAAAACCAAACTGGAGAAAATAATTCTTTAAAAGGAATAATTGGGCAAATGGAAAAGAGATTGCAAATGTAAACTGAAGAAAACAATCTATTATAAAATACCGTTGTAAAGGTAGAAGCTAATGGCTCTATGAGACATCAAGAATCATTCAAACAGGATCTAAAGAATGAAAAATAGAAGAAAATGTAAAATATCTCATTGAAAAACCAACTGACCTGGAAAATAGATCCAGGAAAGTAAATCTAAGAATTATTGGTGTGCCTGAAAGCCATGATGAAAAAAAGAACCTGGACAATATGTTCCAAGAAATCGTCAAAGAAAACTGCCCTGAGGTCCTAGATTCAGAGGGCAAAATAGTCATTGAAAGAATCCATGAAACACATCCTGAGAGAGATTCCCAAAATGGAAACACCAAGTAACATTGTCGTCAAATTCCAGAAATATCAAATTAAAGAGAAAATACTTCAAGCAGGCAGCAAAAAACAATTCAAATATCAACAAATTCCATTCAGGATCACACAAGACCTTGCGGCTTCTACATTAAAAGACAAGAGGGATAGGAATATGATATTCCACAAGGCAAAGAAGCTTGGATTACTACCAAAGATCAATTATACAGCAAAATGGAGCATAATATTTCAGTCAAGGAGATGGAGATTCAATGAAATAAGAGATTCCTAATGAAAGGGCCAGAGTTCAATTTAAATCTGATCTTCAAATTCAAGACACAAGAGAGACATGAAAAGGTAAGAGGCATGATTTTCAAATTCAAGACACAAGGGAGACATGAAAAGGTAAACAATGGAAAAAAAAAAACCTTGTTATTGTATATGGGCAAACCTTTTACATCCCGATAAGGGAAGATGATTCTTGTTAATCTTGAGAACTGCATATTTATTGTGATATGTAAAAGGGATATACATAGATAGAGGAATAGGGTATAAATTAAATGATGTGATGATAAAAAATGTCATTTAAGGATGCAAAGGCATTGTAATGAAGATGTGAAAAAGAGAAGGCACAGGAAAAGGAACGAAACATATTACAGTAGAGGAAAAGAGAGGAGAGAGAGGAGAACTATTTGAGATTTACTCTCATCTGATTTGATTCAAAGAGGGAACCACAAACTCAGTTAAGTATAGAAATCTAACTAGCTGTATAGGCAGGAGAAGGGGGAAGTGGGAAAGAAAAGGGAGGGAAGAAGTAGTAAGAGAAAATGGGAATAAAAGGGAAGGGGGTTGATAGAAGGGAAGAAATACTGAAGAAGGTGGTGGTCAAAAAATAAAACTGTTGTGGAGGAGAAGGTAGAAGGGAGAACTAAAAGCATAAATGGGGGGAAATAGAATGTAGGTAAAGGCACATCTAGTAATCATAATTGTGAATGTAAATGGTATGAACTCTCCCATAAAAAGGAGGTGGGCAGCAGTAGGGATCAAAAACCATAATCCAACCATATGTTGTTTGCAAGAAACACATTTGAAATAGGGGAATATACCCGAGTAAAGGGAAAACTTTGGAGCAGAATGTATAAAAAGCAGAGCTAGCAATCCTAACCTCAGAAAAAGCAAAAGCAGAAATAGATCTAACCAAAAGAAGAAAGGAAACTATATCCTGTTAAAAGGTACATTACATAGTGAAGCAATATCATTACTTAACATATATAAACCCAGTGGTATAGCATCCAAATTCTTAGAGGAGAATTTAAGGGAGTGAGGCAATTGGGTTTAAATGACTTGGCCAAGGACACTCACAGCTAGTGAGTGTCAAGTGTCTGAGGTGAGATTTGAACTCAGGTCCCTCTGACTCCTGCACTGGTGTTCTATCCACTGCCCCATTATATGCAATGGAGATAATCTAGATGCATTTCCAATAAGATCAGTGATGAAGCAAGGATAAACATTTTTAACACTGCTATTCAATGTTAGCTTTATTGTTATTTAATGTTAGCC
>JAQQSK010015429.1:0-10781 GCA_028658325.1 Potorous gilbertii
GAGGAGGAGGAGGAGGAGGAGGAGGAGGAGGAGGAGGAGGAGGAGGAGGAGGAGGAGGAGGAGGAGGAGGAGAAGCAGGAGGGCTGGGGGTGGGTGCGGCTGGCTGCCTGCCGGGTGGGCGGAGGAGGAGGGGGTTGGAAATGCCCTTCCTAGGAGCGGTGGTTAGACGGGACGGGTCGGGACGCAAGGGAGAGGGTGGGTGGGTACTGGGGGGAGGGGAAGGGGGAGGAGAAGAAGAAGGAGGGGGGAGGAGCCCAGTGGTCCCGACTCCAGAGAGCGAGGGCTGCGGGTGGGGGCGGGGAGCCGGAGAAGCAGCAGGGGGGCTCACTCAGCTGCTGCTGAGGGGGGGCATGGGCATGGTCACGGTCACTGCTGCCGCCTCCACACAAAGGGGCCCGAGCCCGGGTCGGCTTCCTGCCGCCGCCGCGGGATTGCCGCCGGCCGGGCGCCCAGCCTTCCTTTCCCGCCGCCCCCTCCGAGGCTGACAAGGCTGGAGGGACGGGGCTGGCTGCTGGCTCGCTGGCTGGCTCCTCCCGTCCGGCCCCGGCCTGCGAGGGGGGAGAAGGACCTGGGTTAGGCCGCCTCCCCCTCCCCCTCTCCCCAGGACCCTGCCCGCGCCCGCCCCCGCTCCCCCCAGGGCCTGCCGAGAGGGGTATGGGGGAGGAAGATAGTGAAGGGCCGCAGTCACTTACCCCGGGGTACTCGCTCCTCGTCCGCCCCGTCAGCGCCGCCGCTGCCTCCGTAGCAGTTGGGTCCGATCAGGTCCGGCGGGCGTCTGCCCGGTCGTTGGCGGAGGGGCAGGGTGAGAAAGAGAGAGAGGAAGGCAGGGAAGGAGGGAGGGAGGGGGCGGGCAGGGGAAGGGGATGGGGGAGGGGGCCGGCCGCGGCGGCTCGGTGGCTCTGGGGTCAGTCGCTCGGGGCCGAGCCCACCTTCCTCAGCTCCGTCCTGGCTCCGTCGGCCCTGCCCTAGCCTGGCCAGTCCTCCCCCACGCCCGGAAGGGTTTCCCTGACACACAGACAGAGGGGTCCCAGTTCCCCTGATGCTCGGGGATCACTTCCGGGAGGGGAAGTTCCGCCTCCTTCGGCGGGGCGGGTCGACGGGAAGTCAGGGCGACGCCCTGTTGGGCGGGGTCTGTCTGACTTTTGGGGTCACGGTCATGGTCCCGGACCGGCAGTAGAGCCCGGACTAAGTCTCCCGCGTTCTTGCCATCCAGCGCCTGTTAAATGGCCATTGTTCAAAGACGTCTTAGCCACCCATTCCCCAACGCAATCAATGGAAAGAGAACCGTTAGCTGGAGCCTTCCTGAAGGGCTACCCTTCTCACCTCTCAGCTGGATGGCCAACTGACTGCTCTCCCCTTCCTCAAATCTCGCGATCAGAGGGAGTGGGAAGGGGCCTTAGAAGCCACCTAGGTCCGAGGACGACACTAAAGACCCAAGGTCACAAAGCTAGTAAGCAACAGAGTGGATTTGAACCCAGCTCATGGGATGCAGAGCTGTAAGGAACCTCTGTCTTCTGCATAAATTGTCCTCTAGCCTTGGAATGTTTTCCCTCCACCTTTTAAAATCAGTACCATCTTTTAAAGGACAGCTCAGAGGCCACCATCTTTCTTGAGGTCTTTTCTGTTCCCCCCAGTTATAGCAAATTTTCTTGTCTTTCCTCTAATGTTTTGTGTGTATAAAAATAAGGAGAAGCAGCATGATTTAGTGCAAGGGTTCCCAAACTTTTTCCATCTCCACATTCCTTGTCTTTCTTTGAACCTCCTATTAAGTACAAAAGGAAATAAATTTTATCATTTATCACATGCACGTAAGAAATGAGACTAAATTTCAATAGAATAATAGACTTATTTACCAAATTTTTCTTGAACCCCTTTGACACGCTTCTCTTTCTCCCTAGAAGTATCCATATTCCATGTTAGGAACCCCTGACTTGGTAGTAAACAGCCCTGACTGTCAAGTCAAGTATGTCTGACTGTTAAATAGTACATAGATTTAGGTCTCCCTGACTTGGAGTCAGGGGTTCCTAACTTGGAATATGTATTGTACTGGCTTTATAAACCTAGGCAAGTTCCTTAATTTCTCTGAGTCCCAAGGCAACTCTCTAAAGACTATAAATTTTAAAACAGTGACTCTGTATTTGTAGAAGAATCCTTTTGCCTCATACAATGTGGTGCAATTAAATGTCTATTGAATTAAAATGAAACTGAGAAAAGGAATACAATTGTGATGACAACCAAAAAAAAGAGAAAGAAATCTCCAGCCTTCAAATTGTTTTCCCTCACAGCACACAGGGTGAGACCTGGAAGGGACCTTGGAGGCTATCTAGTCTCTTAGCATAGGAGGACATGAGACCCAATGAAGGGGAGACCCCCAACATTTTCTGATCCCAAATTTAATGTTCTTTTCACCACACGAAATTTCTGCCTTTGACTTGCTCTGTCTGACCTTTCTTAGGAGCTATAATGGGCGAATCAGAGTTTCATTGTCGTTACTCTTCTGATTCCAAATGGGCCAAACAGGGAAGAGAGAGTGAAAGGAGGATAAGGGAGTGGACTTGAATCCTTGCCTACCCATATGACCAGGGGCAGCTGGTGGAGCAGTAGATAGAGCACCAGTGCAGGAGTCAGGAGGACCTGAGTTCAAATCTCACCCCAGACACTCAATACCTACTAGCTTTGTGACCTTGGCCAAGTCACTTAACCCCAATTGCCTCAACCTGGGTCATCTCCAGTCATCCTGATGAATATCTGCTCACTGGATTCAGATGGCTCTGGAGGAGAAGTGAGACTGGTGACCTGCACAGTCCTCCCTCACTCAAAACAAAGTCAAGTGCAAGTTATGTCATGATTTCTCTGATGGCATGGTCTTCTTCAGCAACAAAGGACGAACACACCCATGTGACCTCAGACAAACCACAGCCTCTCTGAGCATCCGTTTCCTCCTCTGTAAAATAAAGATTGCTCTATCTGCTCCAGGCAATTTGAACTCCCTACTGATCCTCAAACAAGCCCCACTTTCCGACCTCCTTATCTTGGCTCAGGGAGTTCACAATCATGCACCCCCCCCAATTTTTTCTTATCCAATTTCTACCCACCACCATGCCACCTCTCCATGAAGATTCCTGTTTTGCCACACTGTGCTTTAAGCTCTGCCTCTGAGCTCCTGCCATGTTGTTTCTCACATCAAATTTTCATTTTCTATCTTTTGTTCTAGCCTTTTGTCTGTATTCCACCTCACTTACAACCATTGAGTGGAGGTTGGGTAGAGACCCTTTGTTGATCAATCCATGGGCTTCAGAGTGCATGGGGTCTAAGGTTTTAGGGGAGACAAGAAAGAAAAAGGAAGGAAGGAAGGAAGGAAGGAAGAATAGGGCAGGAAAAGAAAGAAAAGAAAAAAGGAAAGGAAAAAAGAGAAAGAATGGAATCTTGCCAATGTGGCCCAAGTTAACTGGGCAGCTTCTGGCCATCAAAATTCACCTTCTTTTGGAGAAGCGAAGGAAAGGGAGAGGGCTAGGTTGAGAGAGAGGATGAGCTGAGTTACCCAGTTGGCTGGGTCCCTATTTAGGCAGCTCAGTCTACTCATAGGTTGTGTTTGTCCTTCATTTTCGAAGAGGACCATGACATCAGAGAAACGACATGACGTACACTTGACTTTGTTTTGAGTAAGGGAGGGCTGTGCAAGGTCACCAGCCTCACTTTCTCCTTCTCTCTCTGGCTGTTTTTGGACCCTCCTGGCTTAGAGTGAATGCCTATAGGTAATAGTTTCTCTTCCAAACAACAATCCTGAGGCTCCTGCTGCTCCCCAAATGATTTATCTATTTATTTCTTTTCTATTAAAGGGGCCATCCCTCTGACTACTTTTTAAAGAGGCCTATACATGGAATGGGTATTACCTCAATTTAAGTGAGTATCTGCAAAGGCCTTAGTCTCAAAGGCCAAGGTCTCCCATTACATCCTGGGCCATCTGCAGTCATCCTGATGAATGTCTTGTCCCTGGATCCAGATGGCTCAGGAGGAGAAAGTGAGACTGGTTACCCTGCACAGCCCTCCCTCACTCAAAACAAAGTCATGTGCAAGTCTTGTCATCATTTCTCTGATGTCACGGTCCTCTTCAAAGGCGAAGGATGAACACAATTTCACTTGTAAGATTTTAAGGGAAGGGACAGTGATGTTATCATATTTATCCATCTTAGTTGATGACATTGTGAATACTCAGTAAATATTTGGTGAATGAATGAATAAATACCTATGTGCCTTGTTATAAGGATCAAATGAGATAACATGTGAAATCACTTTGTAGACTTTAAAGAAAGATATACCTGGTATTTGTCAGATTTATGGAGAATGGATAAATTTTTGACCAAACAAGAGACAGAGAACATTATGAAGTACAGAATGGATAATTTTGATTACATTAAATTGAAAAGTTTTTGCACAAACAAACCCAATGCAACCAAGATTAGGAGGGAAACAGAAAACCGGGGAAGAATTTTTGTAACTAGTGTCTGTGATAAAGGCCTCATTTCTAAAATATATAGAGAACTGAGTCAAATGTACAAGAATATAAGTCATTCCCCAATTAATAAACGGTCAAAGGATATGAACAGGCAGTTTTCAGGGGAAGAATTTAAAGCTATCTATAGTCATATGAAAAAAATGCTATGAATCATTTGATTAGGGAGATGCAAATCAAAACAGCTCTGAGATACCACATCACACCTATCAGATTGGCTAACATGACAAAACAGGAAGATGATAAACATTGGAGAAGATGTGGGAGAGTTGGAACATTAATTCATTGTCAGAGGAGTTGTGAGCTGATCTAACCATTCTGGAGAGCAATTTGGAACTATGCCCAAAGGGCTACAAACATGTGCATACCCTTTGACCCAGCAATATCACTTCTAGAACTATATCCCAAAGAGATCTTTAAAATGGGAAAAGGTCCCATATGTGCAAAAATATTTATAGCAGCTCTCATTGTGGTGGCCAAGAACTGGAAATCAAGGGGATGGCCATCAATTGGGGAATAGCTGAACAAGTTGTGGCATACGAATGTAATGGAATACTATTGTGCTATAGGAAATGATGAACAGGAAGACTTCAGAGAAGCCTGGAAAGACTTATATGAACTGATGCTGAGTGAAAGGAGCAGAACCAGGAGAAGTTTGTACACAGCAACAACCACAATATGCAAGGAATTTTTCAGGTAGATTTAGCCCTTCACAATAATGCAAGGACCTAAAAAATTCCCAGTGGACTCTTGAGGCAAATGCCTTCCACATGCAGAGAAAGAACTGGAATTGGATCGCAGAATGAAGCAGACTATTTTCTCTTGTGTTATGTTTTGTTTTGTCTTTTGTTCATGGTTTCTCCCATTCATTTTAATTCTTCTATGCAACATGACTAAGGTGAAAATGTGTTTAATAAGAATGTATGTGGAGAATCTATATATGATTACATGCCATCTTGGGGAGGGAGAGGGTGGGGGAGAGGGGGAGAAAATTTAAGATATATGGAAGTGATTGTAGAAAGCTGAAAACAAATTAACTTTAAAAAATTAAAAAAGAAAAAAGAAAGATACATGAAAGGGGTTAGTGTGTTTTTACTTTAAAAAAGACCACCAAAATCTGGCAGATTAAAGCAAGTCAGGCTAGCAAATATTATCATCAGATGTCCCATCAGCGTTGATAAATTACTATGCATACATATATATGTATGTATACAGTATTGTTGGCTTATTCCTTTTCTAATCAGAAGACACCTGGAGAACAGTGACCCTCCCTTATCTATCAGTTCACAAGTATTTATTGAACTCTTACTGTGCCAGGCACTATGCTAGGCTCAGGGAATACAGACAAAGAATGAAACACTATCCATATGAACTTACATTCTAAAGAAGTGAAATCTAAACTTTCTCCTTATGCCTATACTTTAGGCACAATAGATGTTAACATTCCCTGCAACTGAACTTAATGTATGAGGGTTGTATTTTCCTCTCTCTGCCCTGCCTATTTCTTTTTTACCTATCCCTTTTAATCCTAGGCTAAAAGACAAGCGTTTGCAACCCTGCTCATTTCCTCAACCTAATCATTTCCTATGACCTCCTCCTTTGCCCTAATTCAGCCACATACAAAGCTCATCCCAGCCATGATGTTGCCATCACTCACCTCCATTCATGAATTCCAAAATCCCCTTATCTGGTTATAATCTATTGACTTTGCATTTCTCCCTCTGACCTTCCCTTACCAAACTCTGCTCTTCACCCACACTATGATCTTCAATTCCTCAACCCCTCAGTTTTCTCCCAGGTCATCACATCTGTGCCCTTTCCCCGTCTTGACCCCTTTGGTGAACCAGGTGAACTCCACTGTCCTCTTAAATCCTTAGCCCCTTTTTTATCACACCACTGATTGATACTGTCAGTTGTGAAGGCTGGTGGAAGATTATGGCAAAATTTGGTTGCCCAGAAAATTTCATTGGTATCGTACACCAATTCCACAATGGCATGCTTACACTAGATCAAATGGATGATGCTCTCATGCTTTCCCAGTCACCAATGGAGTGAAAAAGAGCTGTATGTGAAACATGCTTCTTAGCATGATGTTTTCAAAGATGTTGTTGGATGCCTTCAACAATGATGAAAATGGCATCAAGGTCAGCTACCACACTGATGACAAATTATTTAATTTCAGAAGGCTACAAGCCAAGACTAAAGTGGAGGGAGAGTTTGTGGGCAACTTTTTGTTTGCAGATGATTGTGCACTCAATGCAGCCTTTGAGGCTGAAATGCAATAGAGCATGGATGGATTCTCTGCTACTTGTGCTAATGTGGGCCTAACAATTAACACCAAGAAAAGAGAGGTTCTACACCAGCCAGCACTGCACCATCCATACATGGAACCACAAGTTACAGCAAATGTAGAAAATTTGAATGCTGTGGATAATTTCACTTACCTTGTCAGGGATGTATATACATAGATGATGACGTTGACACTCATTGATAGAGTTAGCTCAGTGTTTGGGAGGCTCCAAAGGAAAGTGTGAGAGAGAAGAGCTTTTAGTTTGCTGTGCTGACCTCATTGTTGTATGCCTGTGAAACCTAGACAATCTACCAGTGCCATGCCAGGAAATGGAACTGCTTCCATTTGAACTTTCTTAGGAAAATTCTGAAGATCACCTGGAAGGATAAGGTGTCAGACACTGAAGTCCTTTCTCAAGCTGAACTGCCAAGCATTCCAACTCTACTGCCAAGAGGGCAGCTCTGATGGGCTGGCCACGTTGTTTGAATGCCAAATATATGTTTGCCTAAAAAAACCATTTTACATAGAAATTGCACAAGGCAAGAGCTCACACAGAGGCCAGAAGAAATGATAGAAGGACACTCACAAGGTCTCTCTGAAGAACTTGGAAGACATTGGGAGATATGAAAGACACGGCACAGGACCACCCAGTATGATGTGCCTGTATCAAAGAAGGCACTGCGCTCTATGAGGGAAGCAGAATTGCAGTAGCTCAAAAGAAACATGATATGTGCAAATTTAGAGCCATATCCACTCCAAATGTTCACATGGACTATTTGTGTCCTACCTGTGTTAGAGCTGAGCTCCTATTGTTCTGCTCAGCCACAGTCAGACACAATGCACTTTTGCTCCAACATAGTGATGTCATTTTGGTCCTCTTGGAGAACAAAGGATAACTGCTACTGATTATGCCCTGCTAAGCCTCAGCCTTGGATCACTCCCACCATCTGCCACCTTCAATCCTTCACACTTGCTGCTGGACAAAGGTGGAAAAAATCAAACAACCATTCTCAGTGGATCTATTACAAATTTATGTTATACAACCTCAAATGGGCCCTCATTGCTACTAAAAAATCCTCCCATACCCTCCTTAGCAACTCATTATGCCACCTTCCATAGCAGCTCTTCCAAACCTTTTCATCCCTCCTCAAACCTCCCATGGCTCCCCTCCCTGATCAGCTGAGAACCTTGCCTCTTATTCTGCAGAAAAATTGTGGCCATTCACTATGAACTCTCCCCTCTTTCTCATCTCATCTCAACCAGATGCTTTCTGCCACTATTTCCTCTTTCACTCCTGTATCATATGAAGAGGTAGCCTTACTCCTTACCTGGGTAACTTCTACATGCCCAAGCAATCCTATCCCAAACTGCCTCCTCCAACAGATTTCTTCCTCTATCACCCCCACTCTATTTATTATTTTCAATTCTTCCCTGTTCACTGGCTCCTAGCCCACTGCCTACAAACATGCCCATGTCTACCCCTTCTTCAAAAAACCTTGATTCGATCCTTTTAGGCCTGCTAACTCTCATTCTATATCTATCTCTTCTGCCCTTTGTGGTTAAACTCCTCAAATAGGCCATCTACAGTGGGGGCTTCCACTTTCTCCCCTCTCACTCTCTTGTAATTTCACTTCTGATCTTATACCACTGAAACTAGTCTTTCCAAAGTTGCTAATGTTCTCTTAGTTGCCAAATGCAGTGAATGGCCTTCTCTTAAACCTCATTCTCTTTGACCTCTCTGCATCCTTTAATACTGTTGATCACACTCTCCTCCTTGGGACTCTCTTCTCTTTAGACTTTCAGGACACCACTCTTGTCTGGTTCACCTTCTATCTATCTGACTGCTTCTTCTCTGTCTCCTTTTCTAGATCACACCCTCTAACTCAAGGTGCCCCCCAGGGGCCTGTCTTGGACCCTCTTTTCTTCTCCCTCTATACTACTTCAACTAGTGATCTCATCAGTTTCCATGGATTTAATTACCATAATTACTATGCTGACAATTCTTAAATCTGCTCCTGCCCTAACCTTTCTGTTGCTCATTTGTTTTTTAGTTATATCCAACTCTTCATGACCCTATTTGAGTTTTTCATGGCAAAGATCAGTACTGGAGTTTGTCACTTCCTTCTCCATCTTATTTTACAGATGAGGAAACTGAGGCAAACAAAGTGAAGTGACTTGCCTAGGGCCACACACTCTAAAGTCAGATTTGAACTCTGGACTTTTCTGATTGCAAGTCCAGCACTTTATCCATGGCACCACCTAGCTGCCCCTAGCTAACTTCTCTTTTGATCTCCAATTTCATATCTCCAACCTTCTTTCAGACATTTCAAATTGGCTGTCCAGTAGATATTTTAAATACGACATGTCCAAAAAAGAACTCATCATCTTTCTTCCTAAACTTTCTCCATCTCCTACCTTATTTTTTATTATAGAGGACAACACCATCCTCCTGGTCCCTCAGCCTCAAAATCTAAATGTCATCCTCAACTCCTCACTGTCTCTCTCCCCCTCCACATCCAATCTATTGTCAAAGTAATTTTTGCAATATCTCCTGAATATACCTCCTTCTCTCCTGTGACACTGCCAATACCCTGAGGCAGGCCCTCATCACTTCATAGTTGGACCAGGAAAATGGGATGCTAGTAGGTCTACCTGCCTTAAGTCTCTCCCCACTCCATTCAGTCACCAAGCACAAGTCTAGTCAAGTCACTTCCCTTTTCAACAAACTCCAGAAGCTCCCCATCACTTCTAGAATGAAATACAAAATCCTCTGTTTGGCATTCAGTGCCTTTCAGAACCTAGCCCTTTCTTACCTATTCAGTTCTCCACCTTACTCTCTGCCATGTACTCTTTGACCTAATGAAATTGACCTGTTTGAAATTCCACAGACAAGATACTCAGATCTTCCTGCTCCTGGCAATTTGTCTACCTATCCCCTATACTTGAAATGCTCTCCCTCCTTATCTCTACCTCCTGACTTCCTTTAAGTCCCAACTAAAAGCCAATCTTATCCAGGAAATCTTTCCCAAACTTTCTTCATTCCAGTGTCTTTCCTCTCATTTATTTCCTATTTATCACGTATATAGCTTGTTTGTACATATTTGTTTGCTCCAGTAGAAAGTGAGCTCCTTTAAAGCAGGGATTATCTTTTGCCTCTTTTTTGTATCTGCAGCATTTAGCATAGTGCGGCACATAGTAGGTGGTTAACAAATGTTTGTTGATTGACTGATACAGTATGATACCATAGTCAGATTTCCCTTAGTTTCCAAGGAAGAGTTTAGTAAACATTTTAAAGGCTTACAGAGTGAGTTTGTGTGTGTGTGTGTGTGTGTGTGTTTACGTGCATGCACATGCTGCTGTTTCTCTGTTTTCCTGAAGCTCATGCTTATCAGGCCTGGCTGGCTTTCCTCTCTGAAATCAAGAACACTGAACCTCAAAGATCTAGAGGGGGGCCTAACCTGGGAGGTAAAAATCAGCATGGGAAATGATATGAGCCTGGGTATCACTACACCTAAAAGGTCAGCAGGGGCAGAGACTGAACCTAGCAAAAGCCACAGTTCAGGAACTAAAGCTAGAGAAATTAGAAAACTGAAGAAGACACTGATTACTTATAAAGAATTATTGTAGAATGAACAAATAGCTCTCAAAAGAAGAATTGCAAAACTATCATGTATGTGTTCATCCTTCGTTGCCAAAGAAGACCATGCCATCAGAGAAATGATGACATGATTTGCACTTGACTTTGTTTTGAGTGAAGGAAGGCTGTTGCAGGTCACCAGCCTCACTTCTCCTCCAAAGCCCTCTGAATCCAGTGACCAGATATTCATCAGGATGACTGGAGATGACCCAGGATGAGGCAATTGAGGTTAAGTGACTTGGCCAAGGTCACACAGCTAGTGAGTGTCAAGTGTCTGAGGTGAAACTTGAACTCAGGTCCTCCTGACTCCTGCACTGGTGCTCTATCCACTGCACCACCTA